>PVLC010001387.1:0-13305 GCA_004027655.1 Graphiurus murinus
AATCAAATAGTTGGAAAATAATTGGGCACAGTAGGAGCTACTATAAGATGGCATTATTAAATCAGGTGGATTTTTCATTGATGTTTTTATTTTAAAAAACACAACTGAACAACTACCATGAATGAACTTTGCTAGGTGCAGTGGAGAATGCAATGGTGAAATGAATACAAAGATGAATCTGAAAGAGAAAACTTGTTCATAAACTAGATTCAACCTGCCCAAACTCACGGATACTTGGGAATCAACTCCTTTGGCCCCGTCTAAGAGCTTCTTCATGCTCTGTGTGCCTGTGAGTGTGCATGTCATGTGTCCACTTGATGTGTGCCTATAAATGCCTGTGTTTAAGATGGACCTGAAATCAATTGGTCTTGTTTTATGCCCACAGATTAGCTATGTGAACTGGAGCACATAGCAGGTACTATTTCTATCACCTGCTCCCAAGTTCTCTTTACAATGAGGTAAATAGGAAATGATGAATTGTAGCATTTACTGTACCCTTGTATGTAATATTTATATCTACTGCTATTACAAGAAGTTATGGGAGTAAAAATACAAGTTCCTGAATTATTTACATATGATTTCTATTTACTTAGTGAGATATATTTTGTAAGTTATGAATAGTTTTCAAAAGTCTAAAATCATTTGGACTAATTGGCACTTTATACAATCTTACTGTGTAATTGATTTTTTTAAATGAATTGTCCCTCAGTGAGTTTTGAATGTCCTATAATGATTGGTTTCTAATAAATGGTATAAATAAATGAGTGATTAATGCATTTACATAGAAAGAAGTTGATGGGTCTGTAGGCCAACTAGAAGGGCAGGACCTTGGTGAAGAAAGGCCACTAGAACACTAAGCCTCACTGAAGTCGAAATATCATCATTAAAGAAGTAGAAATTTTTGACTGTAATGAAAATCACCCATCTTTCATTCTTTTGTCATGAGTGCAAGGGAGCACTTAGATTAATAAGTAAGATTCATCATTTACTTTTGGCATAAGGTTAACTTACTGTAAATGGGGAGAATTGAAAGGTTTCAAATATGGAGGTTCCTGGTGATGATTTCATTGATTAATGAAGAGGTAGCAGTTTCCCTTAAAACAGAACATTCTGAGAGAAGAAAATATTTACAAGAGCACATTAAAAGATGGGTGTTCTGGGGTTGTTTTTCAAGTTGATTGGAAAGGACACTCTCTCTGTTAAGAAGAGATATACTGTGGGCTGCATACAGGAGACCTCATGGTCACTTGCCAAATGTTAATGTTCAGCACTTAGTATCTTTGGCTTAGACCCAGTCTTAGCATCTCAGGATCTGTTAAGTTGTTCCATCTAAAAGGCAACTGGAGCTTGAGAGCATCCTTTGTGCAAATGGAAACTGCAAACCAGAAAACAGAGAAAAAACACAAGGAACTACTGCATAACTAACAGAGGAACCACTGTTGTTTATTCACAAATGTCACACTGCCTTACAGTGTTCAGGGGACATGTGTTATTGGTTAGCTCTGTAACACCAAGTCCTCTTTCTTTGGGTAGAAGTTTCCTGGTTTCTTTTGGAAAAAATTCCTTCTGTACCATTAAATACAGCTGGGTGGTACTGTCAGTCAAGAAACCTTATCCTGCCCCTATCCATGTGGCAGCCATGTGAGCCAACTTCTTTCCCTGAAACACAAATCATGCACCAAATAACAGAGAAGGGATATGTGTGCAGGTGGCCGGCTCCTGCAGCACTGCCTAGAGAAGACTGTCATGTGATTCCTGTAGGGATGCTTCTGAGCTGCCCTGAAGCTACCTGGCTCTGCCCCTCTCCTGCCTGGTTTTCAGCCTCTGCTTTGATCCTAAAACTTCCTTAGTCACATTTGCTTTCTCTTTTTACATCCCAAAACTCCAATTGACAAAATTATCTTACTTTTTGGTTAGTTTGAAAACAAAAACTATACAGGAAAATAAATAAATTAATAACAACTAATGTTTAGTAGCATAATCCATCATTGGCTCACAAAGTAAAAGGTAGTTGTATCCAAATTAAAACAATGAGTGACATTATCTTTTTCAAATATAATCCTTCATCCTAATCTAACTTGTCAAGCATTGGCCCAAATAGCTCATCCAATTCTGAACTATTTTCAACTAACTATTGCTTATTTTTGTGCTATTGGTGGCTATATATATTTTATATTAGATTATAAGCATCTTAAGGTTGCTGCTCTTTGTAAAAAGCAAATTTTCAGTTGGCTTGTCCCTAAATCTTCCTTTTCACAGTCGACATATGTAATCATCCTACAATGCTGTTTTCAGGAGATGGAGGAACCAGGTTGAGAGTCACATTATCTTCTCACTTTTTGCTTCATCTTCTTGTTCTCCTTCCCAAATCTTGGAGAATTTCCAGGTTCAGGAGGAAGAGCTCACAAAAATAATTGCTTGTATGCATCACATATTTATCCAAAATTATGCTTAAATGCACAAATTCTTCCCTGTGTACTTGAGGTTTAAGATTCAGAACCTCAAAAACCAAGAGTCCATGGTAAGCACTAGAAATATACATCAGTTAACATTTCAAAATACTTCTCTGCCATGTAGGGAATTATTATTATGTAGGAGGCCAAAGATTGAAATGTATAAATTCATATTTTGATTCCATTTGATTAAAATTACTTCTGACTAAACACCTAACTGGGAACTAAAAGTAGATTGTGTTGAATTTCTGGAAAATGAATGTCTCTCTTAGGGTTTGTCTATTCAGTATAAACCTGATGATGTCCCAGACCAAAAAGACCCCATCATGGAAAGAGTTCAAAGCTTTGCATGTATGCGGAGACTTCATAGCCTTATTCCTCATGAAAAAGTCTTTATTAACTTATGCCTGAATTATTGTGAAACTGGCGTTCTGCTAAGTATATTTCACTGGATTTTTATGGAAGTATAAACCAATAAAAAGTATCATCAATCCTGTCAATATAAGCTAAACCTCTGGGCAAGGACCTCTGTGCCACAAAGTTCTTATATTTCTTCACAGCAAATTTCTTTTCCTAATTGTATTTGGTTTATCCTCATTACTTGGTGTTTGAACACTTAACCATTGGGGAGCAAAGAGAGATGAGCCAGAGCATCCATGGGAAATCATGCTGGGATTACAACTTTGACCAAAATGATGAGTTTGCACACATGTAATAGGAACGCAAGCCGTTATTCCCATGATAACTCCTTAGACTGTATGATATATATAACTTTCCCTATGCCATGGGTTCTTGGCTGAAACTGAGCTGGAAACTGTTAAGATATTCCTTGCCTCTGAGATGCTATTTTTCAATAATATTGACTCTTAGAAAAGAATAGTATTAAACTCAGAGAATGGAGACTTGAGTTTTCATCTTAGCTTCAACACTTACTCGCTAATGGATTTAAACTCAGAAACTTCTATCCTACCTCCATATGATTGGCTTGAGGATCAGATATCATATTTGAAACAGCTCAATAAACCCTAATGCTTTGAACTAATGTAAGTTGCAATTTCATATTTATATAAATTAATTTAAAACTCAAATTTAGTGAAGTTTCACAAGGAGCTAGTTTTTTTATATAATGCCTAGTAAATGCAATAAAATAGTGAGACACTTAATAGTCATGTTCATTAAAAGCCATTTATAAAATTCTTCACTGGTCAAAAGGGATTTAATTTCAATAGAATTTCTATTAGTATAATAGAAATAGTTTGGGATTGAGATGTTACTTTAACAATTCTCTGAACACAGGAAATTACCAGCTGATAGTTAATAAATCTGGTTTCCAAGGAAAGTAGCCTAGTTTTATCCCATGCTCATTTTGACTTATATCTACTTTTCAAAGTTTAGTAAAGCAAATCAAATTTGCTTTACTTTTTACATTTTGTAATACCCCACAGCATCATGAAGTTCTTATAAATCAAAGCAACAATAATTTCAATCCAATAAAATAAAATAATGCAAACTGGCATTGTATGAGGTAAAAGGAAGAGAGATACCTGACTCCACAGAGAATGAAGAAAAGACAAAAAAAGTATGCTTTCCCCCATAGGAAAGGGTAGTCCTAAAATAGATCAATGATATTGAAGAATAGTCAACTATTCTCTCTCAGCTAGAGAGTCTAACTCTTTAGTGAGTTCTTTACTTGGTAAAGAGGGAACCTAGGTCAAACAATGTTATGAAGAGAGGACCCTCAAATAGAACAAGAACAAGAAACAACGAGAGGGAAAAAAAAAACAGGCTTCTGGGATTCCAAGATGGTGGGAGTCAGAAAGCGCAGCTGTCACTCATTCTGTGAAGCTCATGTGGGGGCACAAGAAAGGGCTGTCAACACTGACAAGGGTTACATCAACTGTGGGGTTGTTCTGTTTACAATTTTTAAATATTAAGAATTTTTATTTCAAGTTATCTTGCCACGAAGCACAAGTTCTTTCAACGACCTTAAAAAAATCTACTTATCTCCTAAAAGAAAACAGCTAATATTTTTTACATTAAAGGGGGAAAAAAAACAACTAAAAAGTCATTTAAGTTTAGAGTGGGCTTTGAATTATTTTCCCATTTAGAAAGTATCTCATTAGCTAAGTTAATAGGGAGAAACATTAGAATTTTGCTGTTTTCCAGATAATGTAAAAAACCATTGACAGCCATTGTTAAATGAAGGAACTATTAAACCAACAAGTGTGTGATAGAAAATCTCAGAGCTTTGTGGGACCACAGGGAAATGCAGATTAGGTAGAGGTCACAATGAGGTTTATAACATCTGTGTTAGAGGCCCTAGTTCATCCTTCACAATATGAAGAAAAAAAAATCATAAACTACTTACAGTAAACAGACGATCTCTACATTGTATTACTCAAGTCTTGGATTCCATGGGCTTATAAGGTGAAAGTACATCCATGCTTTTAACATTCCCATGTACATTCTCAGGGGATATATCTTGTTTTATGAATATTTATTTTCACCTCACTAATTCTGTTTAAGCTCCTAGAAGGATCAGCCCAGCCACACCCATCTGTGGAAGGCAGTGTGGTAGACAGCATAGACTCTGGAGCCTTAGAAACATGGGTTCAAGTCCTGACTCTGTTGCTTACAGCTATGTATCTTTGGAGAAGCCTAATTTATCTGCCCCTTGGGCTTTTCATTTGTGGATAAGCAAATAATTCACTTATATAGTCATTCCCCAGTAGAAGATTGATATAAACTGTCCCACCATTGCATATTAGAAGTATGTCACTTTTTTTTTTCATTGTTGTTGTTATTCACAGTGGGTCGCAGCTAAGAGTTTTCCTTGAGTATCAAAGGAGACTTTGGACTTGGACTTTTTAGCAATGCTGGAAGAGTTAAGACTTAGGACATCCTTGGGGACTAAATCCATTTTGCATTATGAGATGGATATAAGCCATTGGGGGCCAGAAGAAAATGCTATCATTACGATCTGGAAATCCACCTCCCCCTCAACGGTTGTTTATTGACTGTTTGATCCCCTGCTGGTGGCATTACTGGAAGGTAGTGGAAACTCTAGCAGCTGGAGCCTAGATGGAAGAGGGAGATCACTGAGGGCGTGTCCATCCGAGGGCTATACTTTGTCTCTAGACACTCTCCATGTCTCTATTTCTGTCTCTCTCTGCTTCTCGGTGATCATGAGGTGAGCAGTTTTGCTTCACCATACAGCTCCCATTATGATGTTCTGCCTTACTGTAAGCCCACAGTGGTGGGGTCCTGAAACTATGGACTGAAATCATGAGCCAAAATAACCCTTTTTTCCTTTAAGTAGTTTTTCTCGGATATTTTGTCACAGTGACCAAAAGCTTACTAACCTACTCTGATATTTTATTGGCCACTCTGATATTTTGTTTGTGGAGTTTCCTGGGCTTGTTTTCAATTATCATTGCACTTACCATTAAAAAATAAACCTGCTTCTCCTTGTGGGAGTTTATATGTGTCTCAAATCCTGGCAAATAAGGATTTACCCAGGATAAACAAAACAAATTCACCTAGTTTAGTAAAACTAATTAAGATGTTTGGCTTAACTTTCATCTGAAGTATATCCCAGTCCTTGCCTACATTGCCAAGGTTACAACAGGAAAAAACCTGTAAGGAATCTACTGCAAACTTGAATGAGACACTCCCGCTCTATGTCTAGTTGAACTATTTTATATGTATGTGTGGTCCATGAGACATTCTGCCCCACAACCCACCTCCCCTGCATGAGCAATCTTATGTAAGTAAAGCATCACCTTGCCCTTATGCTATTTTAAAAATCATTCTGTCACAGAAGAAACAAATAGAAGCAGGCAGAGCCCATGCATGCCACATACCTTCTGCAAACAGTTATTTGTGCATAATGCTCTCATCTCTCACCAGGAACTATCTATGCTCCATGAAACATCTGAATCATGTAGAAGTTTAGGAAGCTTGCTGTGGAGTTTACACTACTTTCACCTCCCAGGATGTCCTTTTTTTTCACTTGGCTAATTTCTTGAGGTCTACTGAATCTCCCTGTGGGGCAAAGAACATCTTTCGTCTGGCAGAGAAGGTAAGAATCACACACACACACACACACACACACACACACACACACACACACACACGTACTCATATCCCAAGTCCTTATTGACTAAATGCTAAGGACTATTAAAGGAGGACAGAGAGTGTTGAAATGCATTCCTTATATGCCCAGCAGCAATCAACTGCATTTTGCTTTATAGCATTGATCAGAGTTTTACAAGACTACACTTAAGGAAATTATCATTTATATTTATTTACAGGGAACATAAGTGGGATTGAATTTAGTTTATCAGAACTCCAAGCCAAAGACCTGTAGTAGAAAACACCAAAGTAGCCACATGTCTTAAAATATTCCCTCACTACTGAAACAGGCAGAGGCCTTTGTTATCACCAGGAATAAAGGACAGAGATATCTGGGAAATGTGGAGTTCCAGACTTCCTTACCTAGCGGGAATATACTTACTGCAATTTGATAGAGAATAGTCCAATTAAATAGCATCACACAAAGGAAATTGCTCTTATAGTTCACTCATCTTCCCCTCATAGAACAGTCCTAGGTCAAAGGAATAGACCCTCCCAGGTCCTATTCCTTCCTGTTTCCAAATATTGGGATATAGCCTCTCTCTTGTCGGCACGCTTGCTGTTGCATACCAAAACATCTGCATCATGCAAACCCGCTAAGCCAATTCACCTAAATACCAATGCCGACCAAGTCTGGGTTGGTTGTTTCCAACTGTCTCTTGCCTTTGGGAATTTGAAGAATGCCACCAGGACTGCTGGAAGCTTCCTCTGCCAATATTCCCTTCTGGGCTGTGGCTATGGCCACATGTATAGAAATGGTAGATATGCAAGCAGGCCCAGTTTCTTCCCACCCCACTAGGTTACACATGACTTAACCTCTTCAGTTCTGGAATTCAATATCATTTTCTATAAGGGTTACATTAACATTCCATAACAAAAATTTGAAGTGGAAACAGATCATTTTAATTTCAGGTTGGATGAATTTACCATATGATCCAACAATTTCATTTCTAAGAATCTACCAAAGGAAAATGAAAATATTTGTCTACATAAAGGCAACAACTGGAAATTATGAATACATTTTCCATGAATATTCACATATGCCAATAGAAACTCTAAGACATAGGAGTTGGGGTCAAACAGGAAGGAATGTTATTGAGTTGCACAAATCAGGAACCTGGGAAGTCTCACAGCTGAGAACTCCAAGGTTTCCAGGAATAAAGAGCTGTTGGCTCATATGTGGTCTTGAGTTTCTCAAAGAAGGAACGCCTTTAAGAAGAGGGGTAAGTAAGGGGCAGATCATGGGTGGGAGAAGCTTATCATATGTTCACATGTTTTCTGGAACATGCATCCCACACTCTGCTGGGATGCAATTTCAGCACTACAATCAGATTGGGCAGGGATCTCATGTCATTGTTCTGGGTCCTGCTTTCTGTGTATTGAGCACGCCCTTCATTCTGGTTTCTACTCATCAGGGGATGTGTTCAGTGCCTTCCATTTTAGTGTCCTGTTGAGTCTACACTTGTGAGGTTAAGCAAACTAAGCCCATGGCAAGAGGTTAGTGGAGCAGAAATTACAAGATTACAGAAAATAGGTATGATGACCTTGCACTCTTGGGGCTCCTCCATCCCTTCAAAATGTTAGAGGACCTCAGGTAGAAAGACCTGGGGGAAGAGAAATGATCGCCTTGACATTCCCATTTTGGGAAAAATTGTCACAGTGAAAAAGTACACAGAGCATGGACATGGGGTCACACAATTGCTCTTTTTAATGTTTTCTCTATAAAAGCTATTTGTATAAGCATTTCTGTAACCTAAGCTAGTATACACACACACACACACACACACACACACACACACACACACACACACACACTATATACATCTGTATGGGATCACTGCATACCTGACTGCTATTAAGACTGGGAATATTCAGTAAACATCAGAAAGTCCACTGGGAAGAACATTCTCCCTGCTGCCTCCAGAGGCATCTGACCCACAGAAGCCACCATGTGTAACTCTACTAGCTCATGTTTACAGATTGGTGAACATCAGAAACATTCGTTTTGTTAGGTAGTTGCATAATAGCCTTTTATTTTTGATTATTTATGCATTAGTGGCAAGCAATGGAGATGTGCTATGTAGGAGAGTTATTATTTGCTAATTTGCAGCTTTTAAAATACACTGCACACTATCTATTATGTATCATGCATTACAATTACAACAACAGTTTAATTAATCACCAGCACCCTGTTTTGTACCAATCGACAGCAGAATTCTGGGTAATGGTGTTGTTTACCATTTAGCAAGTAGCAACATTCACTCTGTTTCACTACATTAAACTGCTCAAATAAAGCAAACGGATATTGAAAAGAGTTGGCCATCTGCCTTTATTTTCTTTTACTTTTGTTTAAAAAAAAAAAAAACTCTCAAAAGAGAAAAAACACAGCCATGAAACTGATAATGACAAAAAGCACTCTTTTTTCTTTATCAGGTCAGAATCTCATCTAAATGCAGTCCTGATGAATAGTTTAAAAAATAAAAAGAAGCCCGCTTTGTGGATTTGGAGTGGGTCTCAAGACTAGCCACGGAAACCTAATGATTATTTAACAGTGCTGAACTGAGGCTGGCTTCTGTAAGCCTCCTTTCCCCCTTTAAGAGTTTGATGAATAGGTCTTGTGACAGCCATTTAGGAATAAACAAGAATTCATCAGTCTGCATAAGAAGAAGCCAGTTTATAGATTAAGTTTCCTGAGGTAACTCATGAGGTCAGTCCCATTTAGATGGAGACTATTAGGGCCTGGCTATCCAGAGTGGCCATACAGGGGAGTCCCTCCAAATGGACCCCGTTCACACAAAGCCCCTTTTCAGGAAGAAGCCT
The DNA here is from genome assembly GCA_004027655.1 of Graphiurus murinus. Lineage (NCBI taxonomy): Eukaryota > Metazoa > Chordata > Mammalia > Rodentia > Gliridae > Graphiurus > Graphiurus murinus. Next base: position 9,408 of record PVLC010001387.1, read on the forward strand.
GCCATTTTTATGACCCTGCTGCTAGGACGCACATCAACTTGTCACTGTGCAGATCTGCTAGGGCAAGACCTCATCACTCTATTAAAGAGCTCTGTGACCCTATTGATTTGAAGTATTTAAAGCAGGGGTGAAGTTCAAAGCAATTTCTTTTCTATACTATTACTCAGTCTCTCTGTGTCTTGGCTCTAAAACATCTGCTGTCAGTTCCTCTCTGTTGTCTGACTCTGGAATCTGTCACCGGAGAACAGAGTAGTTTTATTTAAAATAAATTGGATTCCTTTTCAGTTTTCAGCATTTTGCATTGTGATCAATGGTTTATGCTCCTTCATCTGCCGGGAGACTTAACTGCAAGTGTATCCTTTTATGTCTCTTTAGGGCAAGACTGAAGCAGCACTGGGCTCTGAGGTTTTGTCATAGAATCAAGTCTTAGAAATAGGTAGCAGCCAAGGGGCTTCTCTAATTGGCCAATCAACAAAAATAACAACCTTTCATTTAAAAAGAAAAAAATATAAAGCAAAAAGGAAAGAGGGGGAAAAATGCATCTCCAACTGTGGCTCTGGGACCCAAATGCTAACAGTATCACTTTCACTTTTATTTGTTCCAAGAAATGAAAACAAAGTAAACAACTCAGTTATTTTTAAATGTCAGCAGGTAAGGCAAAACTGGGAGTCAGTTTTGAAAGGTGTTTTGCAAAACAATGCAGGCTGCCATACTTGTTCTCTGGAAGCTGCAGGACTAGGAGCACATTGTGAATAGTTAATAATACATTAGGCATTGTGCATGCATTACCCAAGTGATAGCAGAAAATCCATAGCCTTTCACTGGCTTGGTTGGGAGACCAGCCCCCCTGTACTTTGCATGATTCTGTCCTCAGCTACAGTGTTACAAAGAAATTTGTCTGAAATACCAAATTCTAGTTAAAACATTACATTTAAAGGTCAAGAAAATAATTTTATTTGTTTATTTATTTATTTATTTACTTGCTTACTTACTTAGTAGTACTGGGGATTGAACTCAGGGGCATTCTACCTCTGAGCTACACTTCTAGCCCTATGTATGTATGTATGTATGTATGTATTTATTTATTTATTTGTTTGTTTTGTTTTGAAACAGGGTCTGGCTAGGTTGCTGAGCTTCATTAAATTGCTGAGGCTGGTCTCAAACCTGATATCCTCCTGTCTCAGTCTCCAGAATACTGGGTATACAGGCATACACCACCACCCCCTGCTAATAAAATAATTTTTAGGTAACTATTTTAAAATCATAGGCAAAGGAAGTAATACAAAGTTCAAAGTTGGTGCACAGTTTAACATTGTTAGCAATGAGTTCAAAAAAGTAACTTGTGTCTCTGATAGTGTATATATAGACAGGAGTACAGCAGTGAAATTGTAACACAAAGAACTTGCCTTCTCCTAAGAGTCTTTATACTATTCTGTAGGCCTCAATGAGGACAGTAGTGCTCTGAGGATGAATTCTCAGAATCAGTGATCACTCCCTCTTCGACTAACTCCTAATTTTCCCTGTCTATCCTTGACCACTCTTGAGAGCTCAAGACCAAGTTGTGGTCAGGCTTCCAAGCCCGTGGGGTGTCTCTTCTCTCTTCAATTGCACTCTCTTGAAAACTGCAACCTTAAGCAACATCCCTCCTACAGCCTTGTTTCAAAGTTGGTATTCTTGTCTGTCTTTGTTGCTGAATGTCTTTCCAGCCACTTAGCTCTTTCCCTATATTCTATCAGTTGTATGGTGCCATAGAATCTTCCACTGCTTTGTCTCTTAGCCCCACCCCTCTCCAGAACCTTAAAATCTGGCACATATCTTCAGAACCTTTCACCAACAGTTGTTTCCAAATTGGGTCATCTAACTGTGGCCCATTTTTACTTCAAATGGATCCTCCGAACCCAAACTTTGATCAAGTCATTACACCATAAAATCCTCCAATTGTTCCATAGAACCTAGTAAACAAAACCCAATTCCTTTAGTAGCCAGAGGTCCCTTATTCTGGTCCCCTGGCCTGGCCTGGCCTTTGCTCCAGATTAATGAAGCCACTGTCCACCCTGCTCTGCAGGTCCTCTCCCTCCTCACGCCTTCCCTAAGAAAGCCTGTCAGATTGCAAGGCTTTAGAAGTTAGAGGCTAAAGACTTCTAGCTCCAGTACCATGTTCTTTCACGAGTCCCCAACAACTGCCTTGTGGATCTCCTCTTCAATGTGTCCCAGGCCAGTGGCACTCAACCAAGCTCTAAGCTACCTTGCCCTCTAGCCTCTCAATAGTTAGCAACACCATTCACAAATTGTTCATATTCCTCACCTCTAGTATCTGATCAATTATCGACTTTTTTCTTTTCCTATCTTCTCATTTCACATCTTCACTGACTCCGCTCTGGTTAAGCATGCCCTCTGGTTTCAACACTGAAACATCCTGACCCAGGACTCAGTTTAGGAGTCAGTCTCACTTCCCCAGAGACAATTGATAACTCTGCCTTGAGCCCCCTGCATTATTTCACTTCAGGGTTTTTTACTTATTTGTAGAACTACCTCATATAGAATCACTGACAAAAATGCTGAATGAATGAATGAATGAATGAATGAACAGTCCTGGGAAGAGGAAACAGAATTAAGATTTTCCTTTTCTAATTTAGGATGATACAGAATTAACAGCCAGATAACTAATATAAGCTTAAAAATGAAAATTGATAGTGTTTACCACATTATTTAACCCATTTTTAGTTTTAATACCATTTACTACGAATGCTTATATATTTAGGCTGATAAGAAAATGGCTTTTGTACTGTAACTCTTTCCTTGCAAATATTCTTATGTTGTGCTTATGAGCTACAGTGTCATAAATGTGACAATTGTATCATTTATTCAATGGTATTTTAAAACATTAGCTGTGTCTCAGATGTTGCAATATGTTCAATCCTTGACAATCGCAGCAGTGTGTATGTGTGTGTGTGTCTGTGTGTGTGTCTGAATGTGCATCTTTTCCAGCTTTTATTTTTTACATTATATGTGTGTTTGTGTGTATCTGAATGTGTGTCTTTTCCAGCTCTTACATTTTTTACAATTTTCCAGAACAGAAATTTTGTTACAATAACTCTGAGGTCAACAGTAAGTGCAGCAGTTCAGGACTTCTTGAAAATTTTCAATAAAGATAGCACAAAAGATTTGAAAGAGGTAATAGTTTCTGTTCAGAGCCTCTGAGGAAGTAAGTAATAAATGACATTCAACACCATTTCTTATACCCTTAATTTGGGAGAGGAAAGATGGAGAAGAAGCTCATGGATGTCAATAGAAAGAGAACACTGTTACAAGTTGATATCATCTTGATTGTGCCATGCTGAATGTTGGAATTGATGTGTTCACAGGGAACATTTCCAAAAGGAGCTAGAATTTGGTGGACTGTGTTCCATTCAAAGAAAAATAAGAGAGTGAAAGAAAACATTTCTATCCACAAAGAATTCATATTCAACTACCTTTGTTATGTGAATCTGAATGCTGTCTGCTCCATTTTTAACCCATTCTTTGTTAATCTTTTGTTAATACTTAACACGTCGTATACTAAAAAAAAAAAATGACCTTACTTTTATATCATGCGATTCAGATCTCAGAGTAGACACAGTAAACTTCAACTGAAATATGAATATATGTCTTATAGACTCTTTTGCCTTCTGTGTATGTATATGTAAGAGACTGATGAAAGACCAAAAGATAGATCCTCTCTTCTCATAAAGATAAAGGGCACTTAATGAGTTAGATGGAAAAAAATTACATTTTTTGTAAATCTTTCATATAGCTAGATATGATTTCTGCCATTGTGTTTCCCTTTAGCTAAGTCCTACATATTTTTCTATAGAAAATAATTTCTAAGATATTCATTTAATGCATATGAACATGGTTT
>PVLC010001387.1:13405-145439 GCA_004027655.1 Graphiurus murinus
TTTGCGGTACTGGGGATTGAACTCAGGGGCATTCTACCTCCGAGCTATACCCCCAGCCCTATTTTTTATTCTTTATTTTGAAACCGAGTCTCACTAAGTTGCGGAGTGCCTCACTAGGTAGCTGAGGCTGGCCTCGAACCCTGATCCTCCGGTCTCAGCCTCCCGAATGCTGGGATTACAAGCATGCGCCACCACGCCCAGCTCTATCCATTGGCTTTTTACTCATATAATTCAAACAATTAAGACTAGATCTTTAGTTTTTTGATTTGTGGGTTTTTTAAAAAAAGAATTTTTGAGAACTAATATTCAACATGATTTACTATCTACATATTAATAACTATTCATGGCACAATGAAGAGAGCTCAGTATTTAGAAGTTAATATTTTTTCATCCAAACTTTAACATACTTCCATGTTATTGATGTGATTATGTTTTATATTATGTAGAAAACACTAGGAAAAATGATGAATAAAACTCAGCCCCTGTATTCAAGGAACTTAAAGTTCATTCCTTGTCCTAGTTCTACTAGGACAGACAGATACAATTAAATTTTATTAATTTAATCCACAAATTTGATAGTTTTCCTGTTACTGGCATAAGCAAAACACATTGGTTGAACAATAGAGATTATATAAATTAAACAATTACATTTTTTTAGAAAATGATTTTGGATGCATTTATGGGAACTGTCTATAATGGCTTAGCTAAATAGGTATTTCTTTTAATGTAGGCTGGATGTTTTGGTACATACCTATAATCCTAGTCAAAGACAACTTCAGCCATGTAGCTTGACTCTGAATAATCTAGTGAGATCTTGTTTCAAAACAAAACAAAAAATAATAATAATAATAATAATAACTAAAATGGCTGGGTGTGTAGCTCAAAGGTAGAATGCCCCTGGGTTCAATCCCCAGTACAAAAAAAAAAAAAAAAAGAAAAAGAAAATATGGCTAGTAGCCAGGCAGGGTGGTACATACCTGTAATTCCAGTACTCAGGAGGCTGAGACAGGAAGATCACAGTTTGGAGGCCAGCCTCAGCAACTGATCAAGACCCTCAGGAACTTAGTGAGACTCTGCTTCAAAATAAAAAAATAAAATGGGCTGGGGTGTAGCTCAGAGGTAAATTTCCCCTGGGTTCAATCCTCAGTACTACACATACACACACACACACACACACACACACACACACACACACACACGGAAGGAGAAGGCTGGTGATACAATTCTTTAAAGTCATCAATGTTCTGGCTTTCTTTTGTGATTCTTCTGTGACGCTTTTATCATGTGTCTTTCATCTTTGAGTTCATCTACATCAACTTTTGTTATAAGGATACCACTCTAGCTCCAACCTCACATATATGTTCCAGACAAAAAGAAGGAAATACCAAGAGGGAAGAGCAGAAATTGTAACAAGAGAACAGAGTCCTCACAGAATCCTCAGCAAAGCTTTGCTTGTATTTCATTGGCCAGAACCATATTGTGTGGACACCTCTAAATGAAAGAGTATCTTTATGTTGTAGTTTCTAAGTCAGGACCATTGCTGCCCTAAGTGAAATCAGGGCTCCATTCATAAGAAGAAAATGTAAATGCTAGTCAAATGGCTAGAAGTGTCAACCATTGAAATGCACTATGTGGATAGCCTAAATCCCCAACTCTTAGATTCTCTCCTATATCTACAATCCAATGAATAGACACAACCAGGAGGATGTGAGATTTTAGGAAGCCCCACTCTGGCCTTCTAAAGGAGGAGAACACAGTGGACCAAAGGACAATGTCTACACACAAGCTATATTCACACCCTTTCACATTATGCCCCAGGATTCAAGCCAAGGAATTACCTGCCCAAATGGTTTAGGAACCTTTTACATGGCCTTGGAGGACCTTATCCTTGGGAAAATACCCTGAAGTCTGACCCCAGCACTGCTGTGAATGCCCCCATGCCTAATAGACCAAAGACAGCTGTTTGCAAAAGGGGTAGACAGAAGTTGGACATGTAAGCAGACTGTTTACAAGTATGTATGCAAAGACATTCATGAGGAAGGACAGATTCAAGTGTGGGAAAGAGAGGTCATGCAGTGGGAGGAAAACTTGAGGAATTTGAGGGGAACCCACTTCCTTAGAGTATGAACAATAAGGAGTCTTAAGTTTCCTGGTCATCTTGAAAATATGCATAGCAAGTGGCAGATAGGATATATTGCATTGAACGTTTTAGTAACTGAATTAAACCTCAAATTTAAACATATGATATGTGGGCCTTCATTTGTATTCTCATCCCCAGTCAGACAAATGTTAGGATGGTATTAGGTCAAAAGTGTATGGATGCAGACAGAATGCATTCTCACCTACAAGCTGGCGTTGATTTAGCATGCACTTTGACAAGTTAGATTTTGAGAGAACTGCCTATAATTTAGACATACTCAAGTATTTAATTAAATAATAAAACCAATATCCTTATCTAACCTAATGTCTTATTAAATAATGTTAAGTATGCTTATGACTGGAGATTGTCTTTTTTTATTTCCTATTGTCTTATGGAAAAGGAATGTGCAGCCCTTAAACTTAAGTTAATTCAGCCCAGTACATTAAGTGTTTCAAAGGAATTTATTTATTTAAAATAGCAACTAGCATGTAAAAGAGATAATAATTAGTATCATCATCATTGAAGATTCCATATTGAACATCTCTTTTTGACTCATTGAATCAACAAAATTTTTTCGTTTACCCCTTATATACCAAGAAATTGTCTAATCCTCAGGATGTAGTTGTGGATACAACAGGCAAGTGTGGACAGAAACAGTTGATACCTTGTACACATAAAGGCATTGCTATGGTTTAAATGATTGTCTCCTACCAAAAAAGTTCATGTCAAAATTTAATTGCATTGTAACAGAATTAAGAGGTGAGACCTTTGAGCAGTTACAAGGCCATGAAGGATTAATGCCTTTATAAAAGGGCCACTTTGACCCCCTTTTCTCTCTTTTTGCCCTTCTACCTTGTGGTGATACGATAAAGGCTTTACCAGATGTCAGTGATTTGATCTTGATCATTTCAGCCTTCAGAACTGTGAGAAAACGAATTTATGTTCATTATAAATTATCTAGCCTCAGCTATTCTGTTATAGCAGCACAAAATAGACTGGGTCAAGCATCTCCCAGTTAACACTGGTAATTCAAAAATTTCTGAAATTCAGACTTGTCCTAAACAGAAACCTATTTCTCATTATTTGCAATGATAAAGATTATGACACCTTTTATTTCGGCCCAAACTCCCAAACCAGTTTCCAGTGTTCAGTAAAAAATATCAAAGTACTAAATAAGAAATTTTAAAAATACCATGTTGTAATGTGAAATACTGAAAATATTACTTCATTATCAAGCTTTCAATAGGGTTGGTGATGAACAGCTTATAAGCAATAACTATGGCTTTCTTATCATAGCTTGGAAAACACACAACATATAACTTCTTTGTTGATGTGGTGAACATTTCAAAATTTGTCAAATTATTCTGTTTCCAGCTATACCAAACCAGTTTTCTCACCACAAACAATGAGAAAACTGGATAAGACCATTACTTGTAACAATAGTGTTAGATACTAGATAACAGACAGTAGAGGACTAAGTAAGATCCCTGAGAGAAAGGAAACAACTGAGAGAAAACAAGTCACCACATTCGCTGCCTGGAAGCATTGTTTTGTTTTGCTTTACCATAGTGCAGACAAGGGAAGTTCAAACTTAGAAGTCTCTCTGGGTGAGAAAGCAGAGATCTGAGCTTGGGAAGGAAGGCCTACACAGCTACAATGTGTGGGAATAAGAAGCAAAGGGGAGGGAACCTTATAATGAAGGAGTTCCAGGAACTGGCCTAAGTACCCTTTTGAGTCTTTGACTAAATATCAATCTTCAGCCTAGGGTGAGACTCCAAGTGGCCAGACACTGAACCACCACAAGGGAAATACCAGGGAGTTTGTGAGTGGAATAATTCTCAGAGCTCAGACATGAATGGGAGATGTATGACTTCTGGCCAGCTAGAGTAGAATGACCATATTATACAACCCAGGCATTCAGTAGTATTTCTACCTCATATCAGTGAACAATTAAAAAAGAAAGAAAGAAAGAAAGAAAGAAAGAAAGAAAGAAAGAAAGAAAGAAAGAAAGAAAGAAAGAAAGAAAGGAAGGAAGGAAGAAAGAAAGAAAGAAAGAAAGAAAACACTTCAGCTGGTCGTGGTGGCACACGCTTGTAATCCCAGCATTCAGGAGGCTGAGCCCAGAGGATCTGGGTTCGCGGCCATCCTCAGCTACCTAGTGAGACATTCCACAATTTAGTGAGACTCAGTTTCAAAATAAAGAATAAAAAATAGGGGTGGGGGTATAGCTCAGAGGTTGAATGCCCCTGAGTTCAATCCCCAGTACCGCAAAAACAAACAAACAAACAAAAACACTTCAATAGCATCAAATATATAAAATACTTATGGATAAACTTGACAATAGATTTGTAAGCATATAGAGCAGTTATTTGGCTTTATTTACACTGGAAACTGAACTATATTAAGGAATTCATATAAGAGGAAATATGTACCATGTCTTGGATTATAAAACTCAATATTATTAAAATTTCAATCCCCCTACATTATTTATAGGTTCAGTGCAGTAGTAATCAAAATCTCATTGACATATTTGTAGAAAATGATAAGCTTATTCTGAATCTTACATAGATATGAGAATTTAAAATAGCCAAAACACACTATAAAAGTAGAACAAAGTTGTAGACCATAGACTACTGGGTTGCAGGATAGGTTTCAAGGAAATGACAATATAGTATTTAAGTGAAGAAAGAAATATAAATAAATGAAATAGAAGAGGGAGGCAGCAAGTAGACACACATCAATGATCATTTGATTTTTTACAAAGATGTCAGAATAATTTAATAAGGCAAGGGTATTTTTATTTTAGAAAATGCTTCTCTAATAATTACATACATGCAAGAAAAATGAATTTCAACATTCACCTCACACCATATACAACAATTTATTTTGTTCTTCAAAAGACAGTGCTTTAAAAAATGACAGGTAAGTCACAGATAACGAGAAGATCAAACCTAAAGAATTTATAAGTGAATTTAACAGTCACAATATGCTAGGTCGATATACAAGAATAGATTGTATTTTTACATATTAGAAATAATCAATTGGAAAATTTCAAATAATAATCATTTTCAACAGTACCTAAAAATTAAGTATTTGAATAGAAATGGAAATATGTGCAAGAATAAAACACTAAAAAATTATAAAACTCTGCTGAATGAAAAATTTTAAAGACCTAAATAAATATATAAAGAGAATAAGTTTATGCACCGAAAGACTCATTATCATGGAGAAAACTGTTCTTCCCAAACTAATTTATAGATTCAATTCATTCAATTGAAATCTCAGCCGACTTTTCTATAGATATTGACAATACAATTCTAAAATGTGTGTATAATAGGCAAAAACCCTAAAATAGTGAAAATCATTTTGAAAAAGATATAGTTGAAGGATTTATACCATCTAATGTCAATACTTAATTTAAGCTACAACAAATAAGACAAAATGATTTTAGCAAAATTTAGATCTATAGGTTAGTGGAATGCATCAGAGAGTCTAGAATAGATTTTCAACAAAGGTACCAAGGTAGTTCAATAAGAAAATATCCTTTTCAACAAATGGTGTTGGAAAACTGCACATCTGTCTAAAAAAATCTTATCCCTTCAATGACATCAAATGCAAAGTTGACCTGACAATTACCATAGATGTACTTGTAAAATAAAACCATAATATTTCTAAAACAAAACAAAAGAGGAAATCTTTGTGATTTTGGTCAAGACAAATACTTCTTATCTGAGACCCATAAAGCACTCATTATAAAAGAAAAAAGATAAATCAGACTTTATTAAAATTAGAAAACTTGGATCTTTGAAAGACATCATTATGTAAAATCATAATATAAGAGAAATATTTCCAGTACATGTCTTCCAAAGAACTGTATTCAGAAAAAAATGCAGAACACCTATAATAATAGGGGCACACAAGCCGGGCGTGGTGGCGCACGCTTGTAATCCCAACATTCAGGAGGCTGAGACCGGAGGATCCGGGTTCGAGGCCAGCCTCAGCTACATAGTGAGGCCCTCCGCAACTTAGTGAGACCCGGTTTCAAAATAAAGAATAAAAAATAGGGCTGGGGGTGTAGCTCGGAGGTAGAACGCCCCTGAGTTCAATCCCCAGTACCGAAAAAAAAATAATAATAATAATAGGGGCACACAACTTAGTTTTAAAAAATGGGCAAAATATTTTAATAGAGACTTCACAAATGAATGTGTATGTATGTGTACACACACACACACATACAAGCACATATACATATATAGCCAATAAGCACATGAATAGATCAATGTAATCCATCATCAAAAAACTAAAATAAAAAATCACAATGATCTATACTCATTTTTTCTTTTTTTTTTGGTACTGGGGATGGAACCCAGGGGCATTCTACCTCTGAGCTACACCCCTAGCCCTATTATTTTTTATTCTTTATTTTGAAAGAGGGTCTCACTAAGTTGCAGAGGGCCTCACTAAGCAGCTGAGGCTGGCCGCGAATCCAGATCCTCCAGTCTCAGCCTCCCAAATGCTGGGATTACAAGCGTGCGCCACCACATCCGGCTCTACTCATTATTAATGGTTAGTAATAAGATTGTGACTGTTAAGCACTTTCAAGGATGTGGAAAAATTCTTCCACTTTGCTGATGGGACTTGAAATAATGCAATGGAACAACCATTTTTGAAAATAGTTTGTCAGGTTGTTAACCTTATGTCTCATCAATTTGACTCCTAGATATTTACCCAAGAGAAATGGAAATATATGTCCAGAAAAGGGCTTTACATGAATTTTCATAGCAGTTTTATTCATAATATCAGCTGGAAATGTTATTTTAAAAAACATACACATATTCAGAAGTTTTGCTATTGAAAAACCAAGAGACATTCTACTGATACTCAAGTAATTGGGGAGATATTCCAAAGGGTACACTTGTATTTTATATTGTCCTTAGAAGAGTGTCTCCCAACATATGTTTCTAAAAGTACTAGGCCCACAAAACATTTTTTTAAATATTCTTAGTCAAATAAGTTTGAGAGTATAACAAAACTTTTTTAAAACCTATCAAGACTTTCTTTGAAATAGACAATCAGAATTACATCACTGAAGAGGATATTAAAGTACAAACTCCTATAACAGTAACATAGAATTCACTATATATAAAAATACTTTCGACTTCAAACAATAGAATACTCACCTCAGATTGTCATAAACAATAATAAAACAAACACTTTCATGGACTGTACTGCATTCCAGGTTGTATTATAAGTATACTACAGATGTTAAGTTACTTAATATTCACCTAACAAAAAGATTGAAGGTTGATGGCTTCAGAATTGGTTCAGGAACACCACAAAATCAGGGCTCCATGTCAAAGTCTGTAATTGTTTGTATCTTTCCTCCAAGGTAGGTAGTAATAGAAATGTAGCAGCTCAAAGCATTACATCCTCATACAGGACAGTTAAAAAGGAAGTGCCATGGTGTTCTCCTCATCTACCCAACTCTTGTTCAACTTCTTTAATGATATACTAGATTCATTTAAGCATTTCAGACCCAGGGTTTATGTATGCTCTTCCCCCAGGCTGAGATCAAAGGTCTGGGCCCTCCATAAATGATTGCATACATACACACACACACACACACACACACACACACACACACACACTTCAATTTAAAACATAAAGAAATAAAAAGATAATCCCAGATAGCTACAAATCATAGGTTGTGTTTGTGTTTGCAGGAGAAAAATGGGAAAACATGGGAGACAATTTTTATTAGACAATTAGCTTGACAAAATGATCCTTTTTTTTAATATCCACATTTCATATATAAAAGACTACAGGATATGCTGCATTAGAGAAATAGACTTTGCTTTGTTTCATCCAGTATTTCTGAAGTATTTTAACACAAAATTCTTTTTTTTCTCATAATAGTTGTGCTCTTACCTCTGTTGTCAGTAGAACTTTCAGAAATGTTTTCTGTATCTCCATTGTCCAATATGTGGCAGCGACTAGTCACGTTGCAAACCCTTGAAATGTGGCTAGTGACTGAGGAAATAAATTTTTAATTTCATGTAATTTTAAGTAATTAAATTTTAAATATTCAGGTGTGGCAAGAGGCTGCCACAGTGGATGGCACAGCCTTAGAACGATGTCCATCACAAAGATCACACATTTGGCGAAGTCGCCACATAATGAGCTTGTTGTTTGCAGCAAATAATAAAAATCAGGTTTAATGTGGTTAAATGACTTCCCATAATAACCACCAAGTGAGAATAGAGCCAGGATTCAAAGCCAAAATAACTAGCAACTCTATGCCTCTTCCATTCCTCTACCCTACTTTAAAGAGACTACACAGATGAATATTTGATGGTAACCTGTTGTATTATTTAATTTGACTATGCTATTACTATTTATCTAAATTTGAATTTTAGTGTATTGGTTTTATGACTTTGTTTTTAAAGGAAATTGTATAGTTCCAAATTTTTTGCAGGTAACTGTTTTAAATGAAACATCATTCAAAACACCAGTACTTGGGAGGCTGAGATAGGAGGATCGCAAGTTAAAAGCCAGCCTCAACAACTTAGTGAGATCCTATCGGGATGTAGATCAGAGGTAGAACATCCCTGGGTTCAATCTCCAATATCCCCATCCCCAAATAATAAATAGAAAGTATTTCCATTTTATGAATGGAGAAACTGAAATGTAAAAAATATAAATTATAATCCCAGTGCAGTGATACACATCTGTAATGCCACTACTTGGGAGGCTGAGACAGTGATTGTCATAATGTACATGTCTTAAAGGTAATAAATACACTTATTACACCAAATAGGAAGAGACAAGTCGTGTTACATGTACCTTCAATTTTCTAAGATTGCTTTTCAGAATATTATCTGCAAAAACATTTTGTTACATTTCTAAATATTATGAATTTTGATATTTCTGATTGATGTATAGGCAAATATTTTGTAATCTTTAATGATTATCCATATTTTTTCAATAAAAATAATGCAAACAATTTTGTTATTTTTTAAACAATTTTAAATGTCACTTAGATTATAATTTTAATTACATGATAGTTATAGGCATAGGAAAAAATTAATGAAAAAATAGTCAATTGTATGAATAGTTTAGTACAAGATATAATATTATATATTTTTCTCAATTGTCTAAATTATTGTAGTATCACTTTTATGAAGAAAAATAACTATTGTATTAATATTACATTAAATTTTCAAAAATATATTTCAAAACATGCATTCTTTACCTAAATAAAAAATTTGATTGACCAGGTTTTGACTTAAAGGTATTTATAAAACAGATTTTAAATTAGAATGGGTTTTCTTTTTTAGAAAGGATTTGCATGGCAAAATGAAGTGAAAATTGTGAGCTAATTATGTGGTAAATTCAATTAGTGTAGTCACCTAATCTAAATTATTCAGGCTCATTGTAGTTCCAAGAAAGTAAGGCCACCATGCTCAGGACCCAGCCATGTGCAAAGAGACATTTAGTAAATCCTGCCGGTGGTAATAAATAAAATTGATTATTTTCCTCCTGTTCTAGTTGCTTTCTTTTTATGTGTGGAAGTGTGAAGCATCACATAATTTCCTCAATAAGTTTACCTTCAAGAAAAATAGATGAAGAAAGCAATTCCTACCGCTAATGATTTTTATAAGGTAACCCAGCCACAACTGAGCATTCCTGAAATCATCTGTGTATGCCATTGGTGGTTGGAACCTTAGGCTGAAGGCCACTGGAGATATTAAGGTGCTTGCCTTTCTGTTGAGGTTGGACTGTTGAGGTAAGACCAGGTAAAGTCCCTGTGTATAGTTTGCTGCAGAGCAGTTTGTGTTATGTCAACTTGAGATCAATCTTGTATTGGCCCTCTGGGACAGTACAAGATTGGGAAGAGACAGTATTTAGGACTTTTGCACAAAAGGATAATAATCTTAATAATCTTGGCTCCCAATCTTCACTTCCTTCATCCCTGATAGAGAACAATGTCAAAGTGACATTTTGGGAAATAGAAACTCTATATCGCTGTCTTCCCTTCCTACAGCCTGGGACCAGGGAACAGCAGTGGGGATCCCTGCATGTGCTGTAGGCTGCATTTGGATTGTCTGCCTCCCTCTAAAAAGTGAGAAGGAAAAGAGAACAGGTCATTGTGACATTAACAAAGAAAGTGTCACCAACTGTAGTAATTTCCTATAAGCCACCAAAGCGAATTGTCACTAATTTAGTAGCTTAAAAGAACACAAGTTTTTCTCTTATAGTTTTGGAAATCAGAAGTTTAAAATGAGTCTCACAGAGCTAAAATGGAGGTGTTGGGAGGACTCGTTCCTTGTGGAGGTGCTGAGAGAGAATCTGTTCCTTGTCTCTTCTGGCTTTGGGGCTCCAGGCATTCCTTGGGCTGTGGCCATATCATTCCATTCTCTGCTCCCTTCATTGCATTGCCTTTTCCTCTTCTATGATCCAATTTCACTCTTTCTCCCTGTTAAAAGGCCCCTTATGATTATACTGAGACCTCTAGATAATCTCCTCAACTCAAAATCCTTAATTTAATCACATCTTCAAGATACTTTTTACCATATAAGGGAATGTTCACAGATTCCAGAGGTCAGGACCTGAATATCTCTGTGTAATTCAACTTACCACACTGATATCGAAGGTGCTGATGGCAGTGATGGTACTGCAGATGGTGGCCAAATGTTGGCAAGATGCATGGTGATAGTATGAACCATGCTAGGTGGGGGGCAGGTTCACAAAGGAAATCCTGGAGTAACTGTGAGCAGGACAGCAGGACTGGGGACATCAGATGGGATTTTAGTTTCCCTGATAATTTGGACATTGAAATGTGAACAGTATTCTTGATGACGGCTCTGAAGGACAGGCCAGGTGCTCTGACGATGAACTCCTGCCTGGTCTTCAGCCAGTAATGCCAACCAGCATCTCAAACAGCTAGAGGAAGAGTCAAGAAAGAGAGGGACAAACTCCCTTGCTTGTAGGGAAGATTTACATATAGAAACTATGGTGCACAACAATCCTCTTCAAAATGTGGAAAAGGCGGACCCATGTAACCTATGAAAGAAGAAGTAGTCACCCCATGGATTGTCCTGGAATTGAGAAAAGGCTGGTATCTCACAGGACTAGGATGGTATGAAGGTTAAGCTGACAGAAGGAGATGTCCTTCCTTTGTGATTGCCACAGGATGTTCTGTACAATCCATTTTTCCAGTGTGCATGGGGGTAGACTGTCACTTCCGAGGTATGTGTGAGATTCAGGAGCCAGTTTGTGTGTGTCCCTCTTTGGAGAAGTGACGTGCTGCTTATTTAGTCATGCTGCTGCTTACCTTAGTGAGTTCTCGTGACTTCAAGCAATCTCCTTCTAGGATGCAACATCCTCTGGTAACAATCACTTCATCCCTCAAGAGGGGTGAAGCTCCCTTCTCCAGGGAGAATCTGCCAGCATGCCCGTCTGAGCTCAGCATCCTGGAGGCCCTTGTGCTATCTCTCTCACACAAACCCTTCTCCTCAGAGGTGAAGGTAGCAGACAACTGGTAGCCAGGCCCTGGATTTGGACAATTAACTTTCACAGTTCCCTAGAAAGTTGACAATTAGTGTAACAGGCCACAAGGACCCAAGAGACTTGCTCTGCATACCACAGATCATTGTTTTGAAACTCATTGTATCCTCGTTTGTTGGCATATTACAAACACACCCAGATCCACAGCCCTAGGGACTGAAAATAAAATTTCGCCTAGAGTTTTCAAGAGCTGCCTCCACACATTTTGCAGGTAGAAGCTCTGATCTCTCCCTCAATTCAGCATGCTCAGCACCCTGTCCTGAGAAATCTGAATTTATTAGACATCTATTATAACTGACATATCGTTGCAGTGGGGGTGAATAGATGCATTAGACAGATGATCTTAATTGGCTTTCTTCCAAAAGAAAAAAAAATTTGAAGAAGAGACAGCTGAAATTCATTCACATTTACAATTAGTAAAACTTTCTTTCATTATTGAAATGCTTGCTGAAATAGCAGCCACATCAGGGTGACAAATCCCGTTATCATGCTTTCTGTAATTGTCTACCCAAAAGACGCCTATTGAGAGCATTGTCTGGGTTTGTGCATGAGGCTGACAATCAAGCTCCAGGCAGAGGGTAGAGGGGCATATGCGGCCTGCTCCACAATGCTTTTGTGTGTGTGTGTGTGTGTGTGTGTGTGTGTGTGTGTGTGTGTGTATTTGTGGTTGTTCAGTAGAGAGATCTGAGATTCTGGAAAAGTCTGAGGACACATGATGCGTACTAACAAGATCAGTCATCAGGCATTAGTGGGATTCTCATGCTTCCTGCCTTCGGTTTCTTATTTTCTTCTATTTTTCTGTGCAAGCGATGGCAGGTGCTATTTGTTTGTTAGGCTGTTACTGGGGGAAATGAGGATGGGGAAGAGATCATTTTTTTAACTGAGCAGTTAACAGCTGAACTCACAAAGCTGACAATAGAATCATGCAGAAAGACTGTAAAGATTATGCCCCAAAGTCTCATGGAATGAACTGTTTCCCAAGGAACTGGGACTGGGCCCTTGCCTTGGGCCTTGCACATTTTCTTGGCCAATGTTAGTGAAGGAGACTCAATAGGCCACTCTGGTCTGACCGACAAGGAAGGAAGATGTAAAGTATTTCTCTCGGTAGGAATAAAGAATAAATAGGCAAGACCCCAAATGTGGAATGGAAGGAGAGAAGAGGGGTGAGGGGCAGAGATAGAGAAAGCCTCAGTGAAGCAATGCTGAAAATCACTGTTTTCGTTCTCATGGGACCCCAGGCTCATTTTCTTTCACCAAATGAATTGCCAGAGGCGCTTCTTTAACTACCTTGGTTTATGCTGTAATCCAAAACAACTGACCACACAACTTAGAAGAAGGAAGATTTCTTTGCTCATTGTTTTAGAGATTTAAGGTCTGTCCACATGAGACTTGGTCTGCAGAGTTTATGGCCATGGTGACAGAAGGCAGAGAGAGGGAGAACACAGGGGTCTGCTCCTCACATCATGGAGGCCAGAAACAGAAAGAGATCAAGGGGAGGCCACACCCCCAGGAACCCCTCCTTAGCAACCAAGCCCTGCCTCCAACATTGCTACCTTGTTTCTGTGAGGGCTAGGGGGACATTCTAAGTCCAAACCATTACAGCTTATTTATTGGATTGTCCAGCATGGACCATGTTGCGCTCTCCACACTCATCTTGAGTGTTGACAATTCCTTTCTCCTTTGCCAATTCACCTGGAATCATATTGGCTAATAAAATCATGGCCTGCTCTGTTCTCCAGAGAGCTCCTTCCCGTTTCAAAGCCCTGATTTTCACCCAGTGAAACCTGCTGTCCTCACAGTTAGCCGTGTTCAGATTGATAGAAAGTGCCATGTTGTTGCTGGGGTGTGTCAAGGTAGAGGCAGAGGAACAATGTGAGGAAGAGGGTGGGACCATGAGTAGAATCACTTGAAAGGTACTAGTTGAACTGAGAAATCAGAAAGTTTCTTGCCCCACAGCATCCTAAGGTGGCAGGGAGGAAGTCTGAAACTCTGTATAGTGTTGTCACAAATACTTTTTCAAGGTCGTCATGCTTCTCCTTAGTGCATTCTGAACTTGACTGGTATCAAGAAACAAAGAATCTTTCTAGATAGTAGGAAGTACAAAAACTAATCCCTTCCAAGATCACATCAGTATTTCCAAGCCAGCATGCTCCTGGTACATAATAGGCACTCAATAAATTTGCATTGAATAAATGAATCTATTATTGAGTTTAACTCAGCTTAGCCAATAATTGTGTGACATTGCTAATTTCCATGCTACTCCACATTATAGGCAAACAATTACATATATAATGCCTTTGTTTTCAAGAAGCATAGAGTCAAATATAGGAGATAGACATGTGAACCAAAAACTGTTGTAACAGCTGTGATAAAAACATGTTGAAGGTAAAGGAGGAAACTATCATTTCTATATAAGAGGGAGAACCAGGAAAATCATTTCATACAAAGCAAGGTTTGAACTGAGTTTTGGAACATGAGTAGAGGTGAACCAAGTGTCCAGACCCTTGACTTGCCAACCCTAACCCCCACTCTACCTCGATGTGGCCATGAGGACCAATCCTCTACAACATGAGCTCATCTATGATTCTATTTGAACACTGTCATTGGAAATGCTCTTGTGGAGTGGGGATATAATGAAGCAGTGGTCGCCAACCTCATCTGGGTCCTTTCGTGCCTGACATTTCTGTATTTGGCCTTAGTCCTTGGTCCAACCTATCAAAATCCCTTGTGATGGTTAATTTTATATATCAGTTTGGGGGGGGGGCTGTGGTATCCAGTTGTTTGATAAAATGCCAATATAGATGTTGCAGTGAACTTCATTTTTCAGATGTAGCAAACATTTAAATGGTTTGACTTTGAGTAAAGCATATTATCTACCATAATATGGAGAGCCTTATCCAATCAAGCTGAAAATCTTAAAAGACCGAGGTTTCTCAAAAAAGAAAGAATTCTGCCTCCACACTGCCTTCAGATTCAAGTCTACATCTACACCTCCTGCTCTGTAGCCTGTTATCATAGCCTACAAATTTGAAACTTGTCAGAAAAACAATACTCTTCATTCTCAATCCCCATCCCTCTCACATCCAGGAGAGCATGCTTGGTGCAGCCAGAAGGCTCAGGCAGTGCAGCACTGCATCACTCTACTATCCAACATGCTACTTCAGACTACTGTGCACTCAGGTGACCACTGACTAGGTAACACTTTTCTTTGACATTTAAAGAAAAATACAGGAACCATAATGATATATTTATAATTAACACTAAAGTGCTTTGCTAAAGTGGCTATGGCTTGTGTGTCCCTTAAATCTGTCCACACTGACTCTTTCTATGACAAAAAAATACTATTCTTACCCTTGTGGTTGCTATTTTTTTTCTTTTTGCTATGATATAAACATGTGCTCATGGTTTGGATGACTAAGGAGATTTAAAACTGAACAATGAGAGCCACTCTTAAAACTGAATGTTAGACATCACTGTCCCCAAACCCATTGGCCATTCCTTATGATCTGGAATTTCATACTGGCCATGAGCCCCCCTTAAAACTAAACTGGTTGCCATTTTGTCAGGCCTTTCTCCTTCATAATAGCACCTCAGGATCTGACTTGTACCCCCTTTTACAGATTTTCCTAAGCCCCTCACTTCTCTCCAGGAGTGCCTCTCCCCTAGACTCAAAATTCCTCCTCCTTTATTGTGCAGAGCAATTCTACTTCCTTTTGGCCTGACCACAAGACAGCAGGTCTCAAAATGGAATTTGGGGACTTCAGTGGAACCACCTTTTTAAGTGGTTTGTAAGTGGAAAAGTATTTTGCAATATAATTAAGAAATTATTTGCATGTTTCACTGTCATTTTCTCATTAATGTATAGTGAATTTTCTGGAGGCTGCATAATATGGGGTATTACAACAGACTGAATGCAGAAGTAAACATGGGAATTTAGCCATCTTCCATTAAGGATGACTTCAGAGAGTTTTTTTAAAGTATAAAACAGTAGCCTTGATGGGAGTGGTGGCACATGTCTGCAATCTCAGTACTTGGGAGGCTGAGACAGGAGAATAGCAGTTTCAAGATCAGCCTCAGCAATTTAATGAGAATCTCAACAACCTAGCAGAGAACAAGCTTCTAAATCTTTCTCCTTTCTACTTTATGATAAGCATCTTAATTTATTGACCTCAATGCCTTCTGCTATTCTTACTGAGTAGGATACACTTCAGAATTAAAGGTTTAAAATACATGAGCAAATAGAGGGTTACTGAAGACCACCCATAATAAAGGAAAAGGAAAATGACCACAGCTAGAGATGGTGGTGTATTACTGTAATCCAGTACTTAGGAGGCTGAGACAGGAGGATCACAAGTTTGAGGCCAGCACATGGTAACTTAGGGAGACCCTGTTTAACAAAAAAGGTTGGGGGTATAGCCCAGAGATAGAATGCTCCTGGGTTAAATCCCCAATATAAAAGGAAAGAAGGAAGGAAGGAAAGGAGAGAGGGAAGGAGGGAGGAAGGATGGATGAGAAGTAAGATGGGAAAGAAAGAGAAGAAACATTAATGTCTACTGTGTTCCAAAGAGACTGGGGTTAGCCTTTCTCCTACAGCATCCAACCCTGTAAAGGACATATTACAAGTTGTCTGCAATAGGTCTCTTGTTTACAGATAAGGAAACTGAAGCTCAGAGAAGCCAATTTACCTGCCCAAATGTACACAGATAGCTGAGCATCAGACTTGATCATAATTGACTCAGTTTGAAAAAAAAATAACTAGGGCAAGACTGGTTGTGAGTAATGAGTTTTGTAGAAATTTAGAAAAATGCTGAAGGTTTTTGTATCCTTGGTGTTTGAAATTTATGCAATTCAACCAATTTCTAAAACCTCATCACCCAAATGTCAAGGAAATATCATCAAAGTTTCCTACTGTTTTGGTCAAATATCCCAAGTAGAAGATTATTTGCATAGATGAAAATAAAGTTAAAATATACTATAATTACAAGCACTCCAGAATGTGTTTTCCTGCTTAAGAAAATAATAGAGATAATGTCACTACCAAGATAAATATTACAGAACTTCAGGAAAAACAAGGCAGAGAGTAGTAGAAAATACTACAAATTACACAAATATTTAACGATAATTTCTTATCATTGTGAATTTATTGGTGTACAGTGCTGTTTCTCTTTAGAATGAAATCTATCTATAAAATACCAGAACTGCCACCAGTAAATAAAGATTAGTATCAGGAGTGAGGTGTCTACCCTTTCTACTGTTACTTTGACCTTTATCATGACTCTGACCGCTACAACTCTAAAACTTACAGCCATCCAGCACCTGACCGCTCATGGACCACGCGCTCATAAAACATCTCATTTAATTGTAATAACTGCCCTAGAAGGTATCTATTATTATCATCACTTTACAGATGAGACCTTAAAAAGTTGTTGACTTGTCCCAAGTTGTCTGCAATAGGTGTCAGAGATGAGAGTCCAACCTGGTCTTCTGCTTCCACTATAATAAAATGTTTATAATTGTATCCTCAAGAGTTCACAATATATTTATTTCCTGATGACAAAATCACTTATGTAAATGTCTTCACCCGATTTCCCTGAAGTTAAACTTAATCTCCTCTTAATGGAGATGGCAAATAGTTTAAGTTGAAGCTCAATTTTTCTTAGCTATTTTATGACTTGACATTTTAGAGTTTGCCAGAAACTCTCAGGCATCAAGAAAAAGACTAATTGCTCTTTGAATTTGCCTAGTGACTGTCGAGGTTCGATAAGGAATGTTAAGAGTGCAGAGGATTATGAATCTGTAATCTGATAAACAGCTTGGTAACCAGAAACGGAATCCAAAAAAGCTCATCTTGAATTGCACTCTGGCCTGTGATGCATCGCTCCATATATCTGTGTATGTGTATGCAAATGAAAAGTATGTAGATGCACATATATTTATATCTATACACATATGTATTTATATACATAGTAATATATAAATATAGATGCCACTTCCTAAATACCAAAACATGCAATCTGAATGAGTTCTGTTACTCTGTGGAGTGTGAGGAGTGTGACTCAGATCGTCTAGGGAAATGTTATACATGTTATACACAAGACAAAATTAACATCACTCCCTCACTGAGCTCATTAAAAAAAATGGGAGAATGGCATCAACTAAAACTTCCGATTGAAAATCAACCAACATATTGGTTTGCTTTCTTCTGAAAGTTTCTTATTGCTCTGACGGATCGTGGAAACCATTCAAATTGCTCAATGACTATTTGCAGCATCTGCAGAAATGTTTGGTTTCAATGTCTGCTTTGAGAACTCGAATGCACTTAGCAGTGTCCTTCCCTACTGGGCCATTCCTGTCTTTGCACTAGAGCTTCACCAGCACAACTGCAAGCCTGTCACCCATTTTCTATTGGAGGAATGATTGGGGCAAATCCTGGGAAAATTATACAATCTTCTTTTTCTTTCTTTCTTTCCTTCCTTCCTTCCTTCCTTCCTTTTCTTTTTTTTTTCTTGGTGATACTGGGGGTTGAACTCAGGCATGTTCTACCTTTGAGCCACACCCTCAGCCCTTTTTATTTTATTTTGAAGCAGAGTCTCACTGAGTTGCTGAGAGCCTTGCTAAGTTACTGAGGCTGGCCTCAAACCTGTGATCCTCCTATCTCAGTCTCCCAAGTACTAGGATTACAGGTGTATGCCATTGTGCCCAGCTAGTAGAATCTTATTTTGTTCCAACCAGGTCCCTCAGAGTCTTTTAAATATTTCTAAGCTTTCTCTTGGAGAATTTCCATCTAGCTGTCCCACTTATTTCTTGAGAATTCATAGAATCATCATGGGAATATGAGGTAGTTTTGTTTGTTTTCACAGAGGACTTTAAGTGCCTGAAAGTTACCTGTCTGCCAGGGCATGTCAAGCAAGAACTGACAGATACAGGACTAAGAGAGCACTTGCCTGAGTTGGAACAAACTCTAAATTATAATTTATACTCCAGAGCTCCCCTGCAGGACAAGGCAGAATCTGGGGCTTTGCCTGAGACTTACCTTCCTACCCTCTTGGTCCTGCTTCAGTCCCATCTTTATCTGTGTCTCCGAGGAGCAACTTACAAGATGTGCTGCTGGGGAAGCCCAATCACTCAGGATGCTGAAATCTGATGGGTTCCCACTCTCTCTTCTTTCTCTTCCTTTTTCCTCTTCCTTTCCTCTCCCCTTCACCTCCCTTCCTCCTTCTTCATCTTCTTCCTCTTTACTTTCTAAATCCTCATTCTAATTTCTTTGGAAAATAAGTCTCTGACATAAAAATCCATGTATTAATAAGAACTAAAATTTATGAAGCATTCACTCTGTGTCAAGCATTATTCTATATGGTTTACATGTATTAGTTTGTTTAATTCTCTGAACAGCGCCACTTACAGGTGCTACTGTTATCTTTCCAGGAAAGGAAACAGAGGAATACCTTGTCTAAGATCACACAACTAGAATTTGAAGCTAACAATTCTGGCTTCAGAATCCGTATTTTTTTATCTGTTTATCATACTTTAGAAATGGGCTTAGTTCACTAAGTCCCCCATATGATTCATTTTTAAATGACAAGAATTTAAACAAGTTTCCAAACTTTATGTCACTTAGTTGCTGTTTTACTTTCTCTATAAAATGGGGTTTCTCTATAAAATGGTGATGCACACTTGTAATCCCAGTACTTTGGAGGCCAAGACAGGAAGATCACAGGTTTGAGACAAGCCTTGGCAACTTATCAAAACTCTGTTTCAATATAAATAATAAAATAGGGCTAGAGTGTAGCTCAGAGGTAGAATGCCCCTGGGTTCAATCCCCAGGACCAAAAAAAGGGGGGGGGGGTCTTACTGGGAGAAATTTTAAATGTAACCAAAACTTTTGTTAAATTTTAAGTTATTCCTTTACTAAAGTAAATCTTGTGATGATTTGGCAAGTTCTCATTATTATTTCTTTCTAAATTGTTGCCAAAATTAAATAGGTTTTTATTTCCAAATTATTCATAATGTTTCTTAAGTTGTTGAGATAATGAGTACATTGCCTCAATTTCTGCTTTTGCCTTATGTTTTTGCTTCTAGTTTTGGTAACAGAGATACTCAATAAAATTGTTTTATAACCAAAATCCTTTGTTATAAACTTGTGGAAATTTTAGTAGTCATGATGTGTGCTACTTAGCTATACCCTGAAAAAGACACGCTAAATGAATTATGTCATACTCCTTGTAGTAAATAATTAAGTGTAATAGGGTGAAGACTCCTTGGAAAGTATTTGATCAGTAAAGATTTTTCTTTTTTGGTGACAGGTATGTGCCACTCAGTATGTACCAGATATTCAAGTGTATTATTTTTATTAATTCAATAAACAGTTGTAAACCCCTTAAGGTTAATACTTCATTATGCCTTTTTTATAACTAAGAAAACTGAGACATAAAGGAAAGCAAGTGAATATCTAGAAATACTAAAAATTAATTTCTATTGTAGAATTTAGACTTAATGCAAATCCATCCCATAATTCTACACTGAATGACAAAAAGTTACAAATTTCATGGGAAAGAGGATGTCATATAATGAATACAAAGTCAAAGTAAGTTGATATAGTTAATAAGAAATATATGTGGGGGGCAGCGGATATATATTCAGGGGAATATAATTCCAGTGGGAAGGTATTATGTTGAGAGCCAGTCATCAGACAGGAGGCACAATGTCTTGGGATTAATATAGAACCCCACACGTGGGGGGCTTTCCCACTCTCCATGTGGGAGAGTGGGAAAAATTTCCAACGTTGACTCTTCACATACACATAAAGAAATTTAAACAAGAAGATACCCATGGTCTGACCCAGCTGCCCACATCTTGCGTTGTTAAACCCTGTGGATTTGCTTTTGTTTGGGTTAAGTGGAAAGAAACACCAAGTCTTCCAGTTTCTTTAATATACACATATTGGTCTATGCATCAGTCTTTCTTGTGGGTCCTGATGTTCCCTTTCCAATTCATACCCAGGTGGTCCCTGTGATCCATCAATCCATAAATCAGCAGACATGTTTTACTGGTACATTAAATTACCAGGTGCCCTGGAGCAATATACCTGCTGTTTGGCAGCCACAGCCACCTGCCACTGGTGTCTCTGGGTTTACAACTTCTAAAGGGACTACTGTAGGGGGTGGAAGGAAGGAATGATCATGTAAATTCTACTGGACCAGAAAAGACAAATACATTTGTCTGATACCTTATAAAAGAGTCACTGTTGTGTTGTTTTGTTTTCCTCTTTATTTGAAGTTGGTCATCTATTTGTTAATTTTAATGCATACAATGAAAAAGAAAAGGGAAAGCAAAATAGTCTTTCGTTCAGTGAGATGTTAACTCAGTTTTTCTGGGAGCAAGGCAGTGATTCACACTAAACATTTTGAAAAACATTCTCTAAACATTCTCTCCTACTAAAGAGGAAGGCAGCTATATATGCATGCATATACACTCTCTTTGCTTATATACATCAAGAGTAATTAGTGCTACTTCTATGTGACAGTTGCAGGGGTGCAACAGGGTATAAGACAATGTTCCTGTATTCCTGGAGTTTATAGTCTAGTAGGCAAACAGACAAGTAATCTAACAGAAAATGTAAGTTCAGCTAATGTCATGGCTTGGATCTGGAATGTCCCCCAAAGCTCATGTGCTCAGAGGTGGGACTTTCAAGCAATGATTAGGCCCTGAGGGCTCTGACCTCATCAGTGGATTCAAGTGGATTGATCCACTCACAGTGAATGGACTGCTGGGAAGCGGTAGGTCACTGGAGCCATGTCCTAGAAGGGTTCATCTTCTCCCAGCTCCTTCCTCTCCCTCTCTCTGCTCCTTCCTCTCTCTCCTCTGCCACACCCTGATTCCATGATGTTCTGCCTCATCTCAGACCCAGAGTAATGGAGCCAACCAAGGTCTGAGACCTCTGAAACCATGGGCCAAAATAAATCTTTCCTCCTTTAAGTTGTTCTTGTAGGATATTTTGGCCACTGCAACAAAAAGCTGAATACCATAAGTAGTTATACGTACTAGAAGACAAAATAAATACTGAAAATGATGGGAGAGAAAGGGGGTGCTGCTTTTTTTTAGATAGGCTATCCTGGGAAGTCCTTTCTGAGGCAGCATCAGAGTAACGATGTGAAGGATGGTAATTGTGAGAAGACCTGAGGGAGAGTCCTCCAGGGAGAGGGAACAGCAGCTATGAAAGTCTCTGATGAAAACAAGTGTGATATGTTTCAACAATAAGAGGGCTACCTGTGGCTAATATGTACAATGCATTAGGGAAAGTAGCAGGAAACGACTGCGGAAAACCAGGCAGGAACAGATTCACACAGGACCTTCTATGCCAGAGGAAGTTTTTAGAATTTTAGTCAAGGTAAGTAGTAAGTTTTGAGCAGTAGAGAGACATGACCTGACGTGTACTTTCAATCCCACTGCTGTGTGTAAGAGTCCTGTGTGAGCTCAAGGGGAGGCAGGATAGCCAGCATGGAGGATGTGTCAGTGGCCCAGGTGTCATGATGGTGACTTGGATCAGGATGGTAGTAGCAGTAGTGAGAATATGCTTTTCTGAATATATTTTTAGGGTGGATCTAACAGTAATCCACTTACTGATGAATTCGATGTAGAGGATGAATGAAATACAGAAAGCAATAATGATTCCTTGATTGTTGGACTGAATGGGTGGTTTAATTATGGTTCTGATAATTTATTTATCATTTAAAACTTTTTAGGGAAGAATCAACTAGAGGATAAAGAATACCATTATGAACTTGTGCAGTTTGAGATGCACATGGAACATTAAAGGGAAGATATCGAGTAGGCATCTCAAACTACACATGTTCATAAAGGGGTTATTTATCCTTTAGTTGATTCTTCCCTAAAAGGCTGTATGAGTCTGGTGCCATGCAGAAAGATCAGGGCAGAGACATTCATTGATAGAGAAGTGGGGAGCCCTGTAGAAGTCCACCATTTAGTGCCTAGCAGAAGGAGAAGGAAACAAAATTGTGATGTCCCAGGTACCAAAAGAAGAATGTGTTTCCATAAAGAAAGAACAGTCAGTCTGAAGACAAGAATAAGCTGTCAAGTGGCCAAGCAACACCAGGCAGAGAATAGACTGCTGGCTGGATGCGGTGAGAACTGTGAGGGAAATAGAGCAATGGGTAAAACCTGGTTGGGCCTGGTTAAAAGAGGACACTGGGAAGGGGAGACTCTGAGCATAGACAATTCCTTACAAGTTGACTACACTGGGGAGCAAAATGGAGCATTAACACAGGGTAAACTCAGACTCAAGCATGGTGTTGTGTTTTTGTGCGTGCAGGGTTTTGCTTTTTGTTGTGTTTTTTTGTTTGTTTGTTTGTTTGTTTTTCTTTATGGCAGCTATCACAGCATCTTTTTAGTCTTTGGGAAGAGAAGAACAAGCAAAAGAGACTCAAAGTGAGGCACGAGAGGAGCAAAGTCCCTGAGTGGGTGAGAGGGAATGGGACATGCTGGTCTTGGGAAAGTACAAAAAGAGAATTCAATTCAAAAGCAGATTGTATGGATACAGATGCAGATTTGTAGATTGAGGGATAGTTTAAAAAGTTCTTAGTTTTTGCTCAATATTCTTATTTGTTAGTGGCACAAAATTATTACCACTGCTCAGTTGGCAACCTAGAGCCTGCAGGACCTTCTAATTTTTCCCAAGAAGAGGGAGCTTCAGGCTTGATCCATAAAGTGAAATCAGAATACATAGATTCAGAGAAAGAAGTATGCAGACTCCTGAAGCATCTGGAGAGGACATTGTAACCAACAGGCTTTCAGTGCCAATGAACCTATCCCTGATCCTTGATCTCTAAGGTCAGCAGCTTGTGCTCATCTTATGTAACAATAGCTTAACCGCTACACACGTGCCAGGTCCAAAGAAGCCCTTGATGCTTGCTGTCTACTTAAATGCTCACAATAATATTGTGACATAATATTACCCTTAATAATATATTTTACAAATAAGGTGCCTGAGGCCCAGAAGCCTTGAATCACATGCCCAGAGTCACATAGCTGAAAAGTCATAGTACTCGAACTCAGAACAAATTGGGCTGAGGCCAGGGCCCACCCTGTTAACCACATTC
Source organism: Graphiurus murinus (assembly GCA_004027655.1). Taxonomy (NCBI): domain Eukaryota; kingdom Metazoa; phylum Chordata; class Mammalia; order Rodentia; family Gliridae; genus Graphiurus; species Graphiurus murinus. The sequence continues at coordinate 37,229 of PVLC010001387.1, forward strand.
TGTTACTGAGAAGGCATCTACCACTTGAGCCCTTGCACATATTAAACAAGAGACCCCAGTGGGTCTCCTCATTAGCACCCAGCCCACAGGCTGATTCTTGCAATATAGGAGAACCAAATATGAAATATCAACAACAAAAGGCTGGGTTGGAGTTCCTATAAGATTATTTCATTATTTCACTTAGTATATAAAAATAGTTTTCTAATAATTCATTCTTGGGACAAGGCTCTCACCAAAGTATCAAACAACTATTAAAAGACTTGTAGCCCCTATTGATGGACAGAAATCCATGTAGATATGGTATTTCTCTTTGATGTTTAATTTAAAATCACAATGAACAACAGAAATATCAATGATTGACTCGATTATTATATCCATTCTTTCCTTCTTTTTGGTCTTTGGGCCAGTACACAGAATCATTTGGTCAACATTGTGTGAAGTGCTGGGAGATCAACTATTTTGAAGAGCTGTTTCAGCTGTGCATGTCTGTGATCCTAGTACTTTGGAAGCTGACACAGGAGGATCGCAGGTTTGTGTCTAGCATCAGCAACTTAGTGAAGCCTTGTTTCTAAGTGAAAAAATAAAATAGGGCTGGAGGTGTAGCTCAGAGGTAGAACTCTCCTGGGTTCAATCTCCAGTATCACAAAAACAAACAAACAAAACAAAAAACAATACAAAAAAAAAACAATGAGCTGTTTCAAGGTATGACTTGGTCTCTTTCCTAATTCCATGGCTTTTATTCTAAACTAGCATCCCTAGTAAGTCCTTATTAGAATCTTCTCTGTCTTCACCAAAAGCATTTGTCTAAGGCTTTCTTTAGGTTCTGTTCAGCATGTCTAGCTGGAACTTTTTTATAAGACTTTACTAATTTTCAAAGTATGACTTAGAATAAACACTTGAAAATGCAGGAAATAGTGAAGTAAAAAGATCACTCAAATTCCCATGACTCATTTGACATTTTATTGGGCTTCATATACATGCACCAGAAAATCACAATCACCACACATGGAATATAGGGCTTTATATGTATTTTAAACAAAATCATGGCACAGATACAAATATAATTGTGTTTTCCTTAACATTACATCATGATTGCTCTTCTATTTTCCCATACCATTAAAAATCCTTGGCAATCATGTTTTTTAATAGCTATGTTTTTCTTTTGTAAAATTACATTTTTCAACTGACTATTTCTGGTTATGGCAACAGAAATAACTTCTATTAAAAAGTTCTATTTAAAATATTTTATTACTGCATTGCAATTGTGTATCATCACAGTGAGGTTCAATGTGTTAAAAACATACATGTACCCACATCTTTGTTTATTTCCCTCCACATCCCACCGCCTCACTATCCCCCCGACCATGAGTTAGTGAGATTGGTAGTAATATCTTCCAAAATTGTCATAGTATTATTTGAACTGTCTCCTTCAGTACTCAATCTCCTTACTAACTCCTTCTCCTAACCCCCTTCAACTACTCTACAGGTCTTCCTTTGCATTATTCAAAGTCCCTTATGTTTCCTGTTTTCTCTCTCTCTTCCACATATGAGAGAAAATGTACCACCCTTGACTTTCTGAGACTGACTAATCTCAGAATAATATTCTCCAGTTCTATCCATTTTCCTGCAAATAATACAATTTTGTTCTTTTTTTATGGAGTAAAATTCCATTATGTGCTTATATCACATTTTCTCTATCCATTCATCTCTCAATGGACAGCTGGGTTGGTTTCATAATTTAGGTATTGTTAATTGTGCTATCATAAACATGGGTATGCGTATATCACTGTAGTATTCTGACTTTAGTTCTTTAGGAAAGATACTGAAGAGTGGTATAGCTGGGTCATGTGGTGATTCCATTCCTAGTCTTCTGAGGAACCTCTGAACAGATCCCCATAGTATTTGTACTAATTTACAATACCACCGACAGTGTATAAGAGTTCCTCACATCCTTGCCAGCATTTTTTATTACTTATATTCGTGTGTGTGTGTGTGTGTGTGTGTGTGTGTGTGTGTGTGGTTACTGGGTATTTAACCCAGAGACATTCTACTTCCAAGCTATTCTCTTGGTCCTATTTTATTTTATTTCATTTTGAAACAGGGTCCTCCTAGGTTGCTGAAAATCTTGCTAAGTTGCTAAGGCTGTTCTTGAACCTGCAGTCCTCCTGTCTCAGCCTCCCAAGTATTTAGATTACACGTGTGCACCACCATGCCCAGCTTTCTTCTATTCTTGATGATTATAATTCTAACTGCAGTTAAGTGGGATCTCAATATAGTTCTGATTTGTATTTCCTTGATTGTTAGTGATGGAAAACATTTTTTTCATATATTTATTGGCCAATTGTATTTCTTCTTTTGAAAAGTGTCTATTCAATTCTAATGCCCATTTTTAAAAATTGGGTTACTTGTTTTTTAGTGTTTCATTTTTTGAGTTCTTTATATATTCTAGATATTAGTTCTCTATCAGAAGAGTAGTTAACAAAGATTGTCTCCCATTCTGTAGGCTTTCTCTTTGGGCTTTTGAGATGTTCATGTGATTTTTGTCATTTATTCCACTTAAGTGATGGATAACATTTCTCGATTTGCATATATTGAACCAACCATGCATCCCTGGAATGAAATCAAATTGGTCATGGTGAACTATCTTTTTGATGTGGTTTTGAATCTGATTTGCAAGTATTTTATTAAGAATTTTTGCATTTATATTTATCAAGGATATTGGTCTTTAATTTTCTTTCCAAGAGGTATCTTTATTTGGCTTTGGTATTAAGGTGATACTGGCTTTGTAGAATGAGTTTGGGAGTGTTCCATCCCTTTCTATTTCATGGAATAATTTGAGGATCATTGGGCTTAGTGTATTTACCATCATTGTTGAATTCTTATTAATTCTAATAATTTGTAGATCCCCTTAGGTTTTCTGTGTAGGCAATCATATCTTTTGTGAATAATAATAATTTTTATTTCTAACTTTCCAGCTCATATGTGTCTTACTGGTTTTATTATTTTGTCATGCTGGATAAAACTTCTAGAATAGTGTTAACCCAGAGTGATAATAACAGACATCACATTTTCTTTATATTATGAACATAGTTATTTTTCCTTCTTTCATCAGTTAATATTATAAATTACACACACACACACACACACATACACGTATATATACATGTGCACACATCTCTGGAATTTATTCACTTAAACTATGATTTTTACATTAAAATCCAAGTTCTGCCAATTATTAGCTGTTACCTTAGACAAGCTACATCACCAGTTTATGCCTCCGTTTCCTCAGCTGGGAAATGGAATCAAGAAAAGCACCCAAGTCATGAGGCTTTTATTAGTGTGGTTGTGATGATACATGTAAAGTACTTATGTCAAAATAGCAAATGCTCAATTTAAGTGGTTATTTCTATCATTATATATGGGGTTAGTTTGTAATTTCCCTTCTTTATATTGTCTGGATTTCCTTCTTTTATATTGTAAACACTACAATAAAAAGATCATAGAAAGACTTGCCAGTTTTTATCTTTACTGAAGCAATTTATACGAGATAAAAGTTATTTATTTCTTTAGAGAAAACAACTTATAAAACCACCTGCCTATGGGGCTTTTGTTTTGTTTTGTTTTGGTACTGGGATTGAACCCAGGGGCATTATACCTCCGAGCTACATTCCCATTCTTTTTTAATTTTAAAACAGAACCTTCTTAAGTTGTTGAGTCTGGCCTTGCACATTCTATCCTCCTGTCTCAGAGTCTTGAGTACTGGGATTATAGGTGTATAATCTGTGCCTGGCTCTGCCTGTGATATTTTTCATAGTAGGTTTTTGATTACTGATATGCATCCCTTAGTGCATTCAGATTTTCCAGTACTTTCTGGTGTCATCTTGGCAATTGATATTATTGTACATAAAGCATATCATTGATTTAGAATTTATTGGTATAAATGATAAATAGAGTTCTTTTGTGTATGATGTACTTTCACGAACATATCAAGGTCAATCACTAAACTGAATTTGAGAAGGAGGGAGGGCGAGGGAGTGGGGTGGGAATTGGGCAAGGGTTAAATGAGAAATGTGTACATATATGCCTTTATCAGCATGTACCTAACAAAGATGTATGATTACAATGCACCAATTTAAAAAAATAAAATTAAAAAAATAAAAAAAGAATTCTTTTGTGTATTTCCTTTCCATTCTTATACCACATTAAAAAATTTTAATATTACTATTTTATACTTTCTTGTTTTAATCCTGTATTGGTTTTGTCAAAAGTTTTTTATACTTATTAGCTCCTTCAAATATATCAGTTATTTTTGTCTATCTTTTCTATTGCTTTTAATTTTTTTTATTTTTGAAACTTATTCTGATTTTTATTTCCTTCTTTCTATTTTCTCTGAATTTCTGTCATATCTTCCTTCCAATATATTGACTTGAAAATTTAGTTTACAATTTCCAATGTTTCTGCTTTTCTTATGTAAACATTTAAAATTATAAATAGCCCTCAACCACTAGTTTAGCTTCACCCCACGAGTCTTGTTAGTTTTATTCTTTCCCTTCTATATACTTTTGTTACTTTCATTGTGATATCTTCTTCTATAATCTGTATATTATTTAGAAATATGTTTTTATAGTTTCCAACTGTATTGCATCTTTTGGCTTTTTTCATTTCAAATTTCTAATATTATTCATTATAGTGAAGAATATAGTCTTAATTATTCAGATTCTTTGGTATTTATTAAGATTTGCATCATCTAGTATATGGTAATTTTTAGAAATAGTTCACATGCTTGAAAAGAATGTGAATTTCTGAAACTGTTGGTTACAGGGTTCCATACATGTTCATTGCATAAATGTTATTAATTATGCTTTTCCAATATTCTATTTAAAATCAACTTTTTTTAAAAGTCTGTGTTGCCATTATTATATTTTACTCAACTTTCTTTTAGCTCATATTTGTCTAGTATACTTTTCCCATGGCTTTACCCTCAGTCTTTCTTTATAATTATTCTTTGATCTTGTCTTGTTTAGATAACATTTAGAAGAATAACATGTGATGGACCATTTTTCTCTCTGGATGATCCCTTGTTCTCTTTCATCCAGAGTAAGGCATTTGAAAATTCTTCAACTTATTCCAATAAACATTTAGTAACTGACTCAGATACCAGGCACTCTTACTAATAATACAAAATTAAGTAAGACCTGATTTCTTAACCAAAATACCTTTGAATCTAGTGTAAGACAGATATGCCAGATAATTCTAATATAAAGTGGCAAATGCCAAAATAGCAATATTCACTTGTAAATAACTCCTGATGATGAGGCCAGTTCTAACTGTGCCTCTGCCGTTTCTAGTTAAGAATCCCAGTACTTTCTTCAAGCAAAACATCCAGTCTCTGTGTACACTGATGGCATACGGAAGGCAAATAGCTAAAGGAGGTCCAACTTCAGCACTGTAATCATTATCTGGGTTCTCAAGAGATTCATTTGAATGAACTAGGACCTCCTTTTCAAAAATACAAGTCAGCAGAAGAAATAAAATTTTTTTATAGTCACTATTTTTAAAAAAATGCAGCCAGGCATGGTGGCCCAAGATTGTAATCCCAGTCCTTGAGAGGCTGAGACAGGAGGCACAAGGGTTTGTGGCTAGCGTCAGGAATTTAGTGAGGCCATGTTTCAAAATAAAAAATAAAATGGAGCTGGAGGGTGTAGCTCAGAGATAGAATACCCCTGGGTTAACACCCCAATACCACAAAAAAAAAAAAAAAAAGCAACAGAAAGGGTGTAATTCAAGTTTTCAGAAGCCCAATAAAATAAAAAGATATGATAGGGTATGAATTCAAGTTTTCAGAAGCTCAATAAAATAAAAAGATATGATAGGGTATGTCATATGGCTGAGCCACTATGCTTGGCTTCGGGGGCTTTGTGAGGACCATTGAAAGTATGAACACATACTTGGTCTTATTTACAGCCTTTAGAATATGGCTATTCTCTGGAAGAAAAAAAGAATATACTTAAATCCTTATCATTGTGCGTAGGGACTTTTTAGAACAGTTTTTCTGCCATATTCATATTTAATATAAGAAAAGCATCACTTGGAGATGTTAGGAAACACTAAGCAGTAGTAGTAGACATTTACCAAGGGTCTATTCCTATTCTTCAAGCATATTTCCACCTTATATCTATGTAGGCTCAAAGATGCTAGAAGAGAATCAACCTGGAAGGATTTAAGGGGTCTTTAAGCTCCAGCTCACCAAATCACATGGGCTAATTGAGGATAGGAAGACAGGACATAGAGCCAAGCAAGTTAATGCCAGAAAAAAAACCAATAAGTATATTATGGATTGTGACTTGTGTCACCAAAAAGATATGTTCAACTTCTAATCCTTAGTAACTGTGCATGTGAACTTATTTGAAAATAGGGTATTTGTAAATCTAATGCAGTTAAAATAAGCTCATATTAGATTAGGGTAGGCCTTATAAGAAAAAAATTTGGACACAAACAGACCTACTGGAGAGGACACCATGCAAACATGAAGAAGGGGTCTAAGTGATGCATGTACAATCAAGGAAAGCCAAGGGTTGCCAGTAATCATCAGAAGCTAGGAGGGAGGCATGAAACAGATTCTTCCCTGGAGCCTCTAGGAGGAACCAATACTGCAACCTGATTACAAACTTCTGGCCTTCTCTAGAACTGTGAAAGAATAGATTTCTGATGTTTAAAGCTCCAGCTTGTGGTGATTTGTTACAGCAGCTACAGGAAATGAACACAATAGGGGATGCAATCAGACACAAGGAAAATGAACTTGGAGGTATTCTCTGAAGACCTTAGGATCCTCAGTGCTTTGGGCCATAATTTAAAAATATAAGCATTAGCTCTGAAGCAATGATTCTTACTCTTTTGTGAGCACAGACAGTTTAGGTGGGGTAGAAGACGCCACAGTCCATTTAAATGAACCAAAGATGCTTGCCTTCCATCCCTAACTGTTCCTAATTTTCAATGGATAAAGAGCCGAACAGTGAAGAAAATGATGAAAACAACAGGTTAATTATAAGGTTACACACAGTTTTGTATTGTAAAACAATAACAAAGTTAAAAAATAATCCAGTACTTCTGTTGCATTTACTTTGATGGTAGACCTTTTTATTTGAATAGAGAAAATGTAAAGGCATCACATGGCTAGTGAAGGCAGTAAAGAATATAACACATGTATGTGTCTGCTTTGTCTCTAGATGTATAGTTGATTCATCCTTTACCTCCTCACTGCAGGCGTGACTTAAAATATAGTTATTGGAAAATTATAGACAAAAATAACGTTGATGCAAATGAGCATAGCTACATATTGTAGGGTTCGCCAAACAACCCACATCATACTAAAATTAGTTATGATGAAGCTAAACTAATGGTAATTTATAATTCTAAAAAAAGACTAGCAGAACTTGAAAATCATAACAAACTGTTGTAGGAAATCTAATGTAATTTCTATGCCCATGTGAAGGAGAAGCCATATAGTCAAATATTTTAGTATATGCTGAAATAGGTAACTAAGTGCCTACTAGGTGCTTCCAGCAAGGTTCCAGGTGCTGGGGATACAGCAGTGAACGAAACAAAGTCCCTGGTCTCATAGAGCTTGTGTGTTACCAAATGCATGCAATATGTAGTGAAAGTTTGAGTCCCTAGGAAACTCTGGCAAGTCTAAGTCTGTTTTTAACTTTCAAGCATGACAGGTTGCTACCAAGAAGTCTCATCCATAAAACAAGAGAAAATTTAAAGAATCATGCATCATTAATACTTAAAAAAATCTTTCATTTGAGTGAGTGGCCCATCAGAAGGGCCATTGTTGTTTGCCTAGATCACGCATGGTACTTGAGCAACACTGCTCTAGAGATATCACATAGGTCATATCCCAGGTAACTGTGTCACATCCCCTCTGTTGGACTACAAGTAGTGCATCAGCCTCATTCTCAAGTATTTAGTCTTAGAGGGTAAGAAAGCTTCAGTTTGCCTAGGAAAGAATTAGAAGAGGCAGCTCTTCCCCAATTAGATATATTGGTTCCTGCCATCTTTCTTCAGCAAAGAGGCTAGGTCTTGCCCAAGCAGAGATGAATGTTACCTTAGTACTAGGGTGCAAACTATCCATGCTTCAGGGCTGTAAAATGTAGCTGATCTACTTTTTAATTCACCTAGGGCCTTCTTTGGTGGATCTTTCTTTAAAATCTTAGCTCAGACTTACTCATGTTATCTATCCTGCCTTCTCAGATGTCAAATTTTAATTTTCAAGACAGTTGAAGACATGACTCTTATACAAAGAAAAAGTTGGCACACATCAAAAATTCATTTACCTCATTCACGAGGAAGCCAGAAAGGTGTTGAAACGGATTCTAAGTGAATTTGAGAACCAGGAGTTTAGTCACGCAGGAAAGACATGCTAAAATAAGTTTGTTAAGTTAAAGACAAACCTGGTCAATGTTTCTCAGGGCCGTAAAATTGTAACCTCTGGGATTATCTTCTCTGTGGATAGAATCATTTTCATCTCTCTGGAGGAGAATCTTCAAGTTAATGTGTGTCTTCACAGAGTCCAAATCTCAATCAAGCACAAATAAGAAGTAAATATTTAATCCTGAAGAGTCTGTTGAACAATGCTCCACTATGATACAAGGACTTGTATTTGCCTTATTTCTGAATTTTGAATTAACTTTCCTGATGCAGGGATTTGCTTTTTCAAAGATCAGAAAATCGAAACATTGGCAACATTATTATGTCTAATACTTGATTATTGGCTACATTTTGAGAATTCATTTAACATTCACTGTGATACCTTCAGAACCTTAGCCTATCTATGGTCTTCCTGATCCTACAAAATATAATGCTCTCTCTCTGCTCCCCCCACCCTCCACATTCATGTGAATGTATTTTCTCTCCCACAGAAGGAACAATAGAAGAGATGGCTTTTCCTTCTGCTAATATTATCGGCTCTAAGTCACCTGTCTTCTAACTAAAAGTTCATCCTCCAGGCAGGGTAATCTACTAGATAAGAATGTAAGGTCCATCTTTAGACAGCTCTGAGTAATAATCCTGGATCTTTTAGTAACATTGTACTCTAGCAACTTAGTGAATGTTTGTGAATCTCAGTTTCTGCATTTTTGAACTATAAAAACAATCAATACCTGCGTTGTATGGCTGATATGAAGATTACATCTAAGGAGCAGAGACCAATTCTGGAGCAGAGTAAAAGAAGATAGTAAACATTTAGCTCTTGTTCACTTTTCTTAATTTTACAAATCCCTGCCACACAGAAAATAGCATCTTTGAGATTTAAAACATGTAGGCTTTAGACAGATATTCAGAATGGAATAATTACAACAATTGTATTATGAGTGGAATTTTAGCACATTCTGAGTGAGCTCTGAGGTTTTTTTTTTGTTGTGCTTTATTTTGTTCTTAAACATATTTGATTATATAACTTTTTCATGGACTTGGATCTGTCAAATGAATATGCTTTGCTGATATCAGTCTCTTCTTTGAGTACACCCGAAAGACATGGTCCGGTATATTTATAATACTTAGTCCTGATGTCATTTGTCCCTGATCTAGTCTTCAGAGATAGTACTGGGAGGATGGTGTAACACTTTAGGATCTGCTTTTGATAAAGAAAATATGTTCTTTGTGTTTTATTTGTAATGCAAACATATCAAGTTCTTTTATGGGTTTTGAAAGAACATTCCAAATTAGACCTACAAGCAATTTGTTTAAATCTACCACTTATTCAATCCATTTTAGGTGAAAATATATACATTCAAGTAGCAACTAGAAGAGAATCTCACTTGACTTCTGCTTGCTCAAAAGAGTTTATTTCCTTGCAAAGGTGATGTTAGGATCAAACCTTAATTGCATAACTCTTAATTCATTTTTCCATAATAGGTATTAATTTCTGTTTGAAACCTGCCTCCAGGATGAAGAAACCATAATATCTAACATCCAGACAAAGACAAAGTCAATACAATTACTTACAGATGCATAAAGAATTCCACTGTATTCTGTGAATTGTTTTATTAACAAGGTTGGGAAGTGCAGGAAAGTTGGGGAATTGCTCCTTTTAGCTCATGATGAGATTTATCCAGCTCACCTGTCACCTGGTTGGTGAACTGCCAAGGGAAAAGGGATAGAAAAGAGGAGAAATTTTATTACCCGGTTTATAGGTGCAGTGGGAGCTGTGTTATTTGGTTCCTCTATGAATTTTTTGTTATTGTTTCAAGGAGATAAAGGACTACATATAACATTATACAAGTGTGAAGCGTTACGGTTACTCCAACAAATTAATGGAGAGTTTAGCTGTGCACCGGTGCGCATGCACTGATGCTGTTGGCAGATTCTCTCTGAAGCAGCAATGGCTGCGACACACATGTCAGCCCGCATTGCCCGTAAACAAGGAAGGCCTGCCTCAGAGTGGGACTGAGGGAATTGACGCCTCACTTGAGTGCTTTGAGAGGCCAAGATCAAAAGCACTTTTAAGCATATCATATAATTATCATCATTAAGAAGCACGAGGCGAGGAGTCCTAAACTCCCAAATTTTCAAAGCAACAAAAGCGGCACAGCTTTAATGGGACTTTGAAGTCAGATAAATCTCCAGGTATTTTCATTATAGAAACTCACAACTAATTAAGGAAAACCCTATCTGGGCCAGTGTTTAATTATGTTTGCTTGTCCGCCTGTGTCATGTACTGTGTTCTGAAAGTAGAGGGGTGTCAATTGGATTGTACCAAAACACTGTGCTGGGACCCGCCAACAGCATTCATTTTTAACAAAGGATGGCATAGCAGGGTTTTGATCATTTTTGTCTAAATAAATGAGTTCTTAATAAGCACTGATGATTTTCTTAAGAGTCAATGTAGCTCAAAGGTGAGCTAGAACTTTCTCCACAAATATTGAAGCTATTTTATATTACAAGGTAATGCACTGAATCATCTACATAGGAAGACACTGGAAAAATTCTGGCTTATAATGAAATAAAGACAAATGGCCCTGAACATATCACCAAGATTGTTTATATAGAAGGCAGACTAGAACTCTAAATGCTAGCCCAAAAGCCAGATCTTACCAATGACATTTTTCCTTTAACACACTTAAGATAGCCTACATGTGTTTTATTATTATTATTATTATTATTATTATTATTAAAATCATGGGCTGTATTTAAATTTTAGAAAATAGCTCATAATATATGGATTTCTGTTGACTTTTTAAAGATTGAAAGGTCTGACAACAAGAGGCCCACGTGACAGCCACTGACCATTTTTATTTAAGGATAAAGGCTGGCCAGTTCCCTAAAAACCTACCTGTATTTTCCCTAAACAAAAGGGAGATTGTAAAAGACCATGTTCCTGAATTTCCCCTTTCTGTTCCCAAAACCTATCCAAGTTAAGGGAACAATGCAAATAAGCCTGAGCCAGAAAGTCCAGATACATATTATCTTGAAGGCCATTGGCTTTCCTTTATGTACACTGGGAACAAGGGCATGCTAGTGTTATCTGGAGAAAATCTCTGTGTCTTGCATGCGCCCCAGGTCAGCTGCTCCTTGGGATGCTGGTCATACAAGCCAGCTAAGCAAGCTGATGCTAATGATGTCACCGCTTCTGCAGCCTCACTTATAAAACCTCTCTCTCGGTGGCTGGTGCAGAACAGAGGGCACTGTGGGAAGGGTATGTGCCACCCATCTAGCCAGCTGACACTGGACAAATATCACGAAAGAGAAGAGGCCCTGCTTGGCAAAGTACTATGAGGGACAGAATGTGCTATCTGTCGACCTGTCACCACTGAACTCTTCTTGGAGCAGTCACTGATCTCTTCTAAGCTCCCCCCTATAAATCACATGTCTCCCATGCTGTCTCCGGTCACTTTCTCTGGCATGCCTGCAACCTACCCGACTGCCCCAGCACAACTGGGCTACTGACATTAACCCTGATGAATGGCTGTCAAAGTGTGCTACATTCCTGCCGTGCACTATTACTCAGCCAAAAACAGTGAGTTACAGATGCATGCTACTACCTGCATGAACCTTGAAAATACTTTGCTATGTGAAAGATGACAGACACAAACAGCCACATATTGTATGATTCCATTTTTATGAAATAAATAGGTAAATTCGTAGAGACAAAACCCATATTTGTAGTTGCTAGGGACTGGAGGGAAAAGGAGAAAGAAGGAGCTGCTGTTTAATAGACATGGGATTTCCCTTTCAGGTGACAAAAAAAAGTTCCGGAACTAGGTTGTTGTGGTAGTTGTACCACACTGAGTATCTACAAAATGCCACTAAAATGTACGCGTTAAAATGGTTAAAATGGTAAGGTTTTTTTATGTGTATTTTATCATAATAAAGAAGTGAATCACAAACTCCATGTCCTCACTGCGCCAGGATCCCAGGAAGAAGTGACCAATGCTCTCCCTGGCAGCATGTCCCTTTGCTCCTGTGAGTGGGGGAGATAATGGCACCCACTTACTCCAGGGCTCAATTTCCCCCACTTCTGGGGTGGCAAAAACTAACAAGCTGCTTCCTATGTGCGTCCAGGTCCTGAGCTTTGCTGCCAATAGCATGCCCATCCGTACTCACAGGTGAGTGGCTTCTGAGATACAAATCCACTTTACCACACAGGGCCTCCCTGATGTGTCACAGAGCGGAGCTTGAAAGGTGACTTGGACCTGCTCCAGCTGCTGGAAAACATCCCAAATTCAGTGGCTCACCTCTGGACTAGTCCCATCCCTAACCAAGCCAGGGTCATGTAATCTCTGCACAAGGACCCCTTGGCTATATAAGTTATAAATATATACCTCTCCTTCCTCCACAAATGGAGGAGTTCTGAAATGATGAAAGTACAATGCTGTATCATTTCGTTGTACGTGGCACTGTTCTAGACACTTTGGTTGTATTTCCTCAAAGTTCAAAACATCACTCTGAGGTAGGTATATGTATTTTTATTTATTTGGTACTGGGGATTAAACCCAGGGGCATTCTACCACCAGGCTATACTCCAAGCCCTTCATACACACACACACACACACACACACACACACACACACACACACACTATTGAAACAAGGTCTAACTAAATTGCTGAGGCTGTCCTCTAACCTGTGATCCTCCTGTCTCAGCCTCCCAAGTACTGGGATTACAGGCATGCACCACCATGCCTGGCTATGAGGTGGTTTCATAGATGAGACAATTGAGGCCCAGCCCTTCAGTAACTTGTCCAATGCCCTTCAGATCCCCAGGACAGAATCCAGGTTGTAAAACCAGATCAGTGCTCCAAACATTTACCTTTCAGCCTCTATAATTCATGAGCCTTTGGATACACCTGCAGAAGAAAGACTGAAAGTCTTGCTGGGTATCCTCTGAATTCTCCTGTACCAGGACCTCGGTGGCTGATAGTGAGGGTGGCACCAAGAAGGATGATGGTCCTGCATGACCGTGTGACCTTGCAGAGCACTCGTTCCTGTGGCAGTGTCCCCCGAGTCAGGGATTAGAGGAGCCACTGTGGGCGCTTGTGCTCTGACAGAGCTATGTGCCTGTCCAAGAAGACTTTGCAGATCCTCCTTCTGAAATGTGTCTTGGCTGTGTTAGGCCCAGTCTACTATAGCCCTGGTGAGGAGAAAACCATGTCTTCACAGTGTTCCTGGTATCAGCAGCAGGGTGACTTGCCGAGGATCTGCAGTGTGGCCATCAGAACCAGTCCAGTATTGTGCACACATTCTACTTTGCTATGTTGCTGCTTCCCCAGACCATCCTGTGCATTATTTGCAAAGTGACTTTTCAAAATGAAAGATGATGTCCTTTCCTGGCTCCCTATCTCATGAAAGTCCCCAGTCTAATCAACTCTCAAGTTTGGCTGATTCACCTCCAAAGCCCTGTAGGTGCTGTCCTGTTCTTTCTTTTCCATTGTCTTTATGCTTCATGGATTGCTGATCAGTTCTTCAGTACCCCATTCACCATATACCCACTGAATGGCGTACACATTACACTGAGCTCTGTCCCAGGCACTGAGAATATCATTACCTTCACTCAGCGGCAGTATGGTCTGCCTGGAGATCAGGGAGGACATAGCAGAGCAGGTGGTTTTCCAGGTACATCCTGATTATTCACCTCCTGGTATTCACCTACAAACCCAGTCCCTAGTCTTTTCAAAAGCCCTTGTTTCTTATGAAATGTTTTCAAACACGTAAAACATGGTAACTAGAGCTCCTCACATTGCTTAATACTTCTGGGGCTACTTTACCTATTTCATTTCATTTTCATTTTTAATTTTCCTGCAGACTTTGGAATCAGACAAAGTTGAATCTGTATCTCTCTTCTTTCATTTACTATCTCTATTGTCTTGAACACATGACCCAAGTCCTTTAAGTCTCACCATCTTCCTCTATATAATAGTTGAGATAATGCCCACCCCACCTTGTTGTCTCTATTTAATGGGATAATATAAAGAAAGTGCTGAGGATAAGGCTAGACCGATATCCAGGCACCATAGGTGGCAGCTGCTAATATCTGTATTATTATTATTATTATTATTATTATTATTATTCAAACAAGAGATGGGGGGCCCAAATCCTATGCCTCACCGTATCCTTATTAAAGTAGAATCTTGTGAAAATAAGTTACTTTATCCAGACTCTGGAGGCTCAGAAATGAATATGCCCATTTCTAATACAGTTGCTGATTCAGCTGATTTTAAAAGCTGCCTTCCACACTGTGCTCTTGTGGTATGTTCCATTGTTGTGTTTAGGTATACCAACTTTTGTTTTTAGGTGTTCCAACCAACCTAGCCTAAGAAATTTAGATCACACCATGATGCCACCAAAGGATCACCCAGACGAATACTCCATGATTGTAGACAGTTCTTGATGAGAGAAATTAGAAAAAGATAAAAAAGAACAATGAACACATTTTAAAATCCTAAAATATACCCATACAAGTTGCTTTAGGGCCAGGTTCAGTATAATACTTAGGATGGATTTTAGTAAAATGCCTAAATATACAATGCAATGGAGAGAGAGAGAGAGAGAGAGAACATCATACATTTAAGGTTTTCAAGGATGATGTTGGGCCTGCATGTTTTTGTAAAGAAACATCTGTCAGGGTCTGTGAACCCATGAGGGTACCCTTGTTTCATGTTGGAAGAGATTGTCAAGTCAAAGCCCCCAGGCTAATTAAGCTGGGCTGTTTGCCCCTGGGAAGAGCAGGAATTTAGCTGAATGCCTTATGCCATTTTGGTGCCAACTAACAGACTCCCTGATACTAATGAGACCTTGCCATTTCAGAGCAGTTGCACTCACTGGCTTTAATTAAAAAGTCTATTGGAATGTTCATCCCTTCTTCTCAGGTGCCAAGGAGACTGCTGTGCATGGGCACTGCTCTGCCCATGAGCAAACGCACTGTGTAGAGAGTCCTGAGCCCTCCTGGGGATTCCGTAATTCCTGCTCACCTTTGCATCTCAGCTACCTAGCTGACCTTCCAGTGGTAGGTAAAACATCCAATGTTTCTGTTTTCCATACTAGCAATAAGAGAATGGAGCCCCAAACATGGTTTTTAATGCTCTTAGGACCTTGCAAGTTTTCATGGTAGAAATGTGTGGCAGCTCTTTCAAATCATTGCAACAGAGCTACCTAATCAAGTCAGGCCAAAGGGAGCAGCTCTGATCCCAGACAGCATCTCAGCACTGGCTGCCTGGCCAGGCTCTGCGTCATTGTCATCATAGTTTCAATGATTATTGTGAACCAAATTGCACAATGGGCCAATTTCATGGTTCATTATCTAACAACTAGTGGAACCTCAAGAATTTACTTGTGGACAGGAATACGAACCCTGTACATGCACCGAAACTTAACAGTTACTGACATTGAGAGCTGTTAAGCTTTGGTCAGAATTACCTGAAAGGAAATAAGAACTGGCCTTTGCTATACAACAATTTCTTGTGGTAATAATTAAGATAACTTTACTGTTTGCTTAGGAGTTTTCTGGGGCCTGTTTGAAGGAAGGAGCATGATTTTGCAGGGTCCTTGCCAGCTCAGACTTTATAAGTCCACAATCAGGCAGAATAACATATATAAATAGCTTCCCTAGAAGATTTCTGATCATTCCAATTTGGCTCCAACAATGTAAGAGCTCCTTCTCCTGCTGGTTTTCTGGGCTACAAGGAGCCCAAGCCAGGTCAAACGAAGGCTGCCGGCAAGGCGAGGCATCAGGAATCTTGATCTAAACCTGGAAGAAACGTGCTATTGAGTTCGGATTCTGTGAGGCATGAGGGTTTGTATTTCACTGCGGCTGGTGTGCCCATATCCAGCCAGCCTTGATCAGCGAAGCAAGAGCCTTCAGCCAAGTCTGAAACCCACTCAGCCCTATGGGATTTGAGTTTAGCTCTTTTAAAACAACATTTTGATGAGTTGTGTGTAAATGAATCAGAAACATATGGATTCAATTTCCCTTGAAGTGTACGTGGGTTTAAAAATTAAGGGGAAAAAATGTGTGGAGTTTGGGTATGTATCAAAGGCAACATGTTTAAAAAATAATGCAAGAGGTTTTACAGAGCAGACGGCTCGCCTTCCTTGTTGAGGGGGAGCACTTGCAGCAGGCTGGGAGGCCAGGCCTGTGACTCTGAAGTTAACAAATGTGCAGGCGGCCTGGCCTTTCTGCAACATCCCGAGACCTTGAGAACAACACCCTGCAAATGAAAAGCAGACACCGACCACCAGGGAGGCCACATCCTATCTGGGCTGAAAATTAAATCGCCAGGCAAACGGAAGAGATTTGCAAACAAGGTACTTGCACTCACTTTTTAACTTAATTTAATTCTAAATGGAGGACAGTCTGCAGACTGAGATGTAAACTGATGCTGAGAAATAAATATAAACCGGGAGTAGATTGTCTCTTCTGAATCCTGGAGGCCCTCGGCGCCCAAGGCGGAGGACACCAATGAAGAGATGATGCCTTTGAACTGGAACTCCATCAGGGGAGAGCACTGGCTTGGGTTTTCCAATTCATTCATTTGGAACATTTATTGAATACCTTCTGTGGACCCGGTACTGCTCTCAGAACCAGAAACAAGAAAACAAATGAGAAATTGTTGCTACCTTCAAGCAGCTTTCAGTTTCTAGTAGAACATAGAAGCATATGCAAATTAATGCTACTAAGTGGTCTGGTTCTAAGATAGAATAAAGTATACAGTGAGTATAAAAAAGGAGGGATACTCAACTCTGATGGATGTGTATGTGTTATGTTTGTGTTGTTTTGTGCTGGTGATTGAATCCAGGGGCATTTTACCTCTGACCTACTCCCAGTCCTTTTTATTTTTATTTTGATATAGGATCTCTCTAAGTTGCTAAAGGCCTTGATAAGTTGCTGAGGCTGGCCTCGAACCTGCTATCCTCCCACCTCAGTCTCCCAAGTACTGGGGTTACAGGCGTGTGCCACCATACCTGGGTGATTAATGTGGTTTTCATTTGATTATTTGTTTGTTTGTTTGTTTTGAGACAGTCTCCCTAAGTTGCCCAGACTGGCCTCTAACTCACAAACCTCCTGCCTCAGTCTCCCAACTTGAGATTACAGTCATGTGCAACCACAACAGGCCTAGCCAGGGGATGGTCAATTTAATCTCAGAAGAGAGGAGTGAAGAAAGGCTTATAAGAAAAGGTAATTATTTTAATCATCTCCCATTCATCCTGCTGGTAAGGGAGGGAGTCTGCCCTGAGGTTATGAGATTGGTTGACAGCATCTGACCCTGGACAGATGAGATTGACAGCAGTTTATTAGTCACATCTACTCATAGGCCAGGCAAGGAGGACTCTGCGTGTCATGGAAGGTCACATGGGGCATGCACTCTGAGCAGAGTGAACAGCCAGGAGCTGCAAGAGGCTTTGTCTTATCAAGAGGGTGAGGTGCCCCCTGGTTCCCACAAGGGATTCGGCAGGATTGTTTAAATACTTCTGAGGCTGACAGGGAACTGAATCTACTTCTTAGAGATCCATAGGAATGTAGTTGGCGAGGGGACCTCACCTGCAGAAGCAGAGTGGGAAAAGGACCTGGGGTTAGGCCATGGGAGGCCCTCTCAGTCTTAGCAGATGTCAGAGTGGCACACGATGAGGTCTTCATTTTAGGCTTACACTATAGTGACACTTGAGGCAGGCATTGAAAGTGAGTGCGTGTGACTTTCACTACATTGCCGGGTTAGGTACCCTGGCATTCCAATCTGAAGAATGGTAAGAGCAAAGGTCCAAAGGCATAAAGGAGCCTGAGAAATTAAACATTTTGAAAAAAAAGAGAAGAATTCCCTTCCACAGATTTGTATAAAAGAACCCACAATCTATAGTTTAAAATATCTATACATTAGAACTAATAAAAGGAAGAGATGTTAATTTAGAGCAGCACCATCCAATAGAAACATAACATGAGCCAGAAATGTGAACCACTTATGTAATTTCAAGTTTTCTAGTAGTCACACTGAAAAAAATTAAAATAAAATAGGTGAAGTTAATTTTAATGATATACTTTATTTGACCCAATATATCTAAAATATTACCATTTCAACATATAATGACGACAAAAAATTAATAATATATTCATACTTCTTTATTCATACTAGATCTTTGAAATTCAATATGCATTTTTACAGTCACAGCATACTTCAATTTGGATGAGCCACACATTTCAAGTGCTCAATACCCACATTTAGCTGATGGCTACCATATTGGACAGCACAGATTTAGAGCATCTTGAATTGGCTTAGATTTGGAACAAAATGCTGTATAGTTTTTTTTTCATCTGTAACTCAGCTGTTAAAATAGAAGCTTGCCATTGAGTATAAATTTTTAGATGAGGGTTGGAAAATGCCTGACATGTGTAGAGTTACTGCCACCCAAGTCCTTACTGTAACAATGGCAAATATTACTCCTAGATCCCACCACATTGTTCCACTAAGTCAACAGGCAGCCACTTTCGAAGGATGGGAATTGGCATATGAATCCAAATGCTGTCCCTTCCCTAGATGTGGGAACATGGCTTTAAGACTATAGTAAATAAGCAAATCTTAAATCTCCATTCAGAGCTGAGTGTGGTGTACTCTTGTAATCCCAATACTTGGGAGGCTGAGACAGGAAGATCACAGGTTTGAAGCCAACCTCAGAAACTTAGTGAGGGCCTCTGCAACTTAGTGAGACCCTATTTCAAAATAAAAAAAAAAAGATAAAATAGGGTTGGAGGTATAGCTCAGAGGTAGAACACCCCTGGGTTCAATCCCTAGTACCAAAAACAAACAAACAAAAAATCCATTTAGTCTGAGCTTTAAACACAAGATATTAGATTTTAGAAATACAATGCACAAAGAAGCTAATGAGAGTAGTTAAAAAAAAAAAAAACTAACTTCAGTCAATATCTTCTAGATGACAATTGTAACTTAGCCACTTGACAAAATCACTGTGTACCCAAATTAAACTCCGTCATCTAAAAGACCTTATTTGTTTTGGGACTTCTGCAGAGAATACCCCAATAGTTTCTCACATGCATTTAGTTCCCCAGACATATTTGCACTGAGTTCTCTGGAAAGTAAATATAACTATAATAAATAAATTGTGCAGCAAATTCCTTAGAGACAATCCAGTGATTTATGAACGTGGGTGTATGTGCACACACACACAATGAAGATCTATTTACAAACTATATATTTGATAGGCTTATGTTTCTCAGAAAATAACATCCTGTCTAATTGAACTAGTTTTGCCAAATCTGAATTCTTTGGTGAAGAGATCTATTTTATTGTGACAATGTATTTTTACATATTTGTATCCCCCCCTCACCCCCAGTGAAAGCATTTTCTCTTTTGGCTGAATCCAGGTTTTTCTGTCTTCTTAAAAACACCATGGCCTAAGAATTTATACTTCATGACAGTATTTGCTATATGACATGGCAATAATTTCGTTTTTTACATAGAATGATAGTTTGGGGGAAAAAAAAACTAGGAAAGGAGATTCAAAGATATAGAGATTTTTTTTCACATTATCCCAGTGTTTTAAAATGAAAAAAAAATAGACATGTTCTTACATAGATGAACTATTATCAAATGGAAATACACTGTGTCCCACATGTATAGAATCCAAAGTAGAGGAAGGTAGTAGAAAGAAGCTGCAACACAGTCTAGCAATGTCAAGACCTGCACTGATAAGTAAAGATGCGGTTTACAAGATTGTTAAGATAGTTGCAAGGCAATTGTAGAAAGCTCTCCTATGGGGTAACTAACAAAATACTCCACAGAACAGTGTGCAGGCCAAGCCAACTTCCTTGTCTGTCAATACACATCTGAGTGGCTTTCTATCTGATCATATAAAAGTTCTCTTGCTTGAATAATTATTTTCCCTAGGAATGTGTGCAATTCAGTCTGAAAATTCCCCCAACCCATCCTTTTAAATTTTATCTTTGACGTACATTAGGCAAATAGAAAAAAATTAAAAAGCAATGAGGAGGGGGCCCAACTGCTTTGAGAACTTTCCACATATGTGCTAATTAGTGATTCCATCTGAAAATATTCCCAGAAAGCTGGATGGGTATAGCAGACTGGGATAAATAATGCAAAGACCCCGTAGCATTGTCACAAACACCATAATGAAGGCTGTTTGTGAGTTCAGAGAGAGTTTCCTAGTGCTGTAGCTGAGAATAAAAACATCAATGAGGTAAAACTGCTCTAAGAACCTCAGGGTTATCACACACATGCACGTGCATGTCACACACACACACACAAACACACACTTTATTCTTTCAACCTTTTGGCTCAAGCTAAGCAACTCTTTTTAGAGTTTCTATCCCACCTGCCCTGCACTTTCAGGTCGGTTTTTACCTAAAGTAAAATAGAATTTCTTACATCCAGTTTGCAGTGCTGCTGAAATGCAGTCTTCAACACTATTCTAGTTACATAAGCACATGGAGATGATTAGCTGCAAAATAAGGCATTAGTCCACAGCCTCAAATACCAAATGAAATACTCTCCGATTATAGGGACCGCAACCTCTGTAAGTCCCTTTGTGAAATGACAAGCCTGCTGGTTTAGTCTTCTGATACAATGCCCAACTGTGTTTTTAAAGTACAATTGAGTTTCATCAACTGGACCAGAAGCACTGCTGGTTGAAATGCATTCTGGAAAGTCAGTGGAAAAATAACACTAGTAGCTCTGTAAATGAGGGGTAAATAGCACTATTATGGTAATTTCTGGTTTTAATGCTTTCAGCTAACACAAGAAGACTATGATTTGGAAGGTGCAATGGAGATATTAGGAGAAACATGTAGATACTTCACTAGATGTGCTGCAGAAATGACAGCATAAATTGAGCAATTTCATACTCCCTCCAAAAAAAAAAAAAAAACAAGTATTTAATGGCCTTATGAGTATGTATGTGATGTGTGTGTTTTATTAGAGGTGCTTCTAAGGTTCCCTCGTCCAAGCTGTTAAGATTGCACATGACTAAGTCAAAGCTGCTTCTCTTTCTATGCCTGCCCCTTTCCACCTCCTGCAATGAACACTCTGTGATCCTAATTGCTCAGAACAAGGGGGAAGCTTGAACACCCCCCAAGTGACCCACTGGTGCTGTCATGGGACAACAACACCTTCATACTTTGCGAGACCAGAGTGGCTCCCCACCTGTGTTTGTGACCCATTCACAGGGCTGATTTTACTGCTTTGTCAAACTTACTGGGCATGAAAACAAAGTCTGCTCTGTAGAAGTAAACAAAGGGTCTGGAAACAGTTTGAAGCCTGCCTGCTAATGAAGGCCCTTGGTCTCTTCTTCCTTGAAAATCAAAGCTTCCTACAAAAAGAATAAACTGCCCTCCATGACAGAGAGTGAAGTAACCAGGTATTTACATTTAGACAAGATAGAGTCTCATCTGGAAGCCTGGAAGAATGCACAGCTGTCAAGAATCAAATAAAGGCTTTCAAAAATCTTTTTCAAGAGCCAAGGATGCCATTTGAAGAGAAAAGTAGTGAGCAATTTCCTCTAACATCACAGGAATTTTGAAAACTAATTCTGTTTGAAAGACACAACCTGACCATACCCATCAAAAACGTCTACAGTTCAAGCCTTTAAAAAAATATATTACTAGATTTTTCATGCCTGCATATAAGCTTTTTACTTTAATGGAATAAAAGACATAATGCACTGACTTCACAATGAAAGGAATTTTTAACATTTGGGGAAAAAAGAGTTTCTTTTCTTCATACATATATGCATATATATACATACACACACACACACACACACACACACACACACACACACATATATATATATATATATATATATATATTTAACAAGTTTGATGATGCTGTCAGAATTCATTGCTATCTTATTTCTAAATCTTTTTACAAAAGAAGTTTATCCTTATCACACATCAGGAGTTACTCATTTTTTTATTTTAATGTACAAGGGGCCTCAGTTGCTGTGGGCCCCAGAATCTGGGTGTTCCTGGGAATGTCTGTAGGATTACAGGCATAGGACATACAGAATCAAGGGCTTGCTTGAGCAATATCAGGGGTGGAAAATGAGTGGGTGGGCAAGACTGGTTCAGTCTTCCTGAGAAAAGGAATATGCAATAAAGCAGTAAAACTGATCAATAAGTAGATAGACAAATGCATTCACCCATCCATAGAGGCAGTGTTGGTTCAATCATTCAACAAGTATTTATTGAGCTCCTAGCACTGAGAAGACAGGCATTAATTACATCAATGAGGGACACTTAAAATCTGGTAGGAGTGGAGAGTGGCGAGAACGGAATATACATAATTAGATAGATAGATAGATAGATAGATAGATAGATAGATAGATAGATAGATAGATAGATAGATAGACTGATTGATAGATGTAAGAGAAAATAAATCAGGAAGGGAATATGAGAATAAGGGGGTGTGGTGACATTGTAGGTAGGCTGGCCAAGCAGATTCTTTTGAGAAGGTGACACTTGCGTAAAACACTAGAAGAAACAAAGGCCATCTGAGGGTAGAGTCTTCCAAACAGAAGGAGCAGCAAATTCAAAGGCCTTGAGACAAGATTGTGTCTGGAATGTTCAAGCAAGGACTTTTGGAGTAAGAAGGGAGCATGACCCAGATGTGGTCAGAGTGAAATGGAAAGGACAGGCCCACCAGATAATACCCTATAGACCACATCTACTTTTACCTGATCAGAAACCACTGGAGTGTTAGAGCACGATTGATATGATCTCACTTCTGACTTAATAGAATCAGCTGTCAGTTATGCTAGGAACAAGCAGGGAAGGGCTTGGAGAGAAGGAAAAAGGCTTACTAAGAGGTTCCTGCTACATCCAGGTATAGTTGTACTAGCTTGCCTACAGGTTGGAACTAGGTTTAAGGAACAAAAATACCCAAAGCACACATTTGATTTAAAGAGGCACTCAGTGTCAGGGTTGTTAGATGTAGTGTCAGGAGGATCTTCACTTGTAGGACTATGAGTAAAAACTTTGCGACAGAGGCATCTCTTCTGCCACACCTTGGCCTTCGACTTGTTAGACAGGTGGGGACGGTAGAATATAGAAAGTAGAGCTGCCAGGACTCACTGATGGTATGGAGTATGAATGGAAAAGAGGAATTTAAGATGACTTCAAGTGTTCTGACTTGAAAAGTTGTTGGAAGGAGATTGCCCTTTTCTTACAGGAGTAATCTATAAAAAGGGCATATTCAGAGGACTGTCAGGTGCTTAGTTTGGGACATGTCATATTTGAGATCTTTATTCAACATCATCATGAAGATCCTTGAGGGTGAAGTTCAGGTGCTGGGGATTGTTATGGGTGAGCAAGAAGGACAGTGAGCTGGTCTCCACAGAACTGGATCCAGTGTGATATGGATAAATAGACAGGAAAATATTCTACAATGTGATGACATGGTACTTGCTATGAAATGATAATTTGAGAATGCTACAAAAGTTATTAATAGCAAGTAGTGCGACTCAGCAACCCAGCAAACCCCTATTTCAAAACAAAAAATAATAAAAGGGTTGGTGATATACCTCAGAGGATGGATGCCACTGGATTCAGTCCCAAATCTCACACACACACACACACACACACACACACACACACACACACACACACACGTTATTAAGAGAAATACGCAACCTGAAACTAAGCGTGGCAGTGCACACCTGTAATCCCAGTACTTGAGAGGCTGAGACTAGAGAATCACAAGTTTGATGCCAGCCTCACCAACTTAGTGAGACTATGTCTAAAAATAGAAATAAAAAGGGCTAGGGTTTAGATCAATGGTAAAGTGCCCTTGGTTTTTATCCCCGTTACCACATACACACAAAAAGGGGGAAATATCTAACCTGGTCTTGAAGACCTCATAAATAATGAGCACTTAATACATATTTGTATGTTTTGTTTGTGTTGTTTCTATGGTACTAGGGATTGAACCCAGGGGCATTCTACCTTCAAGTTACACTCTAGCCTTTTGTTGTTGTTATTGTTTGTTTGACTTTCTTTTGAATCAGGATCTGGTGAGGTTGCTGAGAATCTTGCTAAGTTGCTGAGGCTGTTCTTGACTCTTCTGCTGGGATTAGAGGCATGCTGTTTTTGAAACAGGGTCTCACTGGATTTCTGAGTGAGCTGGTCTTCACAGAACCTGTGATCCTTTTGTCTTAGCCTCCCAAGTATTGGGATTACAGGCATGCACCACCACACCCAACTTAATTTTACTCTTTTACTACAGATTTATTTTCCCAGGACCCAGGCAGGAAGCCAAGATAATTGAAGCATAGAAAATTTTGGAAGCAACATTGAAGTTGAGATTTTTAAGGAAGAATAAGAGCTAGCTAGAACTGAGTTGGTTCAAGGGAGATTAGACAAATAATTTTTAGAAGCACACAACAGTATGTGAGAAGGTTCACAACAGGATTGTTTCAGGTATTATTGGAACCATTGGTAAATGATACACATTCAAAATCAGACATCATTTTCCTTCCATGCTGAGCATGATGACACTAACTCTTAGACACTGGTAGATTTTTGAGAATAGCAGGACAGTCACATCCCTGATGTAATTGGGGCGTAAATGTCAACAGAGATAGAAGGAATAACAACAATGAGCTGGAGTAGAAGAGGAAGAGAAGGGCAGATGACACTTGTTAGGCTATAGATCCCCCCCCCCAACAACTTAGTAAAAGAACAGATTAGCCAGAGATATAGGAAACAGAATTGTAAAAACCTGAGCTACAGGTGAGATTTTTTTAAATGGATAGCACTTAAGTATTTTTCAAAAAGCTTTCTTTTAAATCTATTGTTTACTTCTGTCCACACAAGTATAGAGAGGACAAATGAAGAAATTGGATCCTAGAGAGAGAATTAGCAAATTATGTTAACACCACAGAGAGAATCAATGGCAGATGGGAGAATTAGAACAGACAACTCTTGTTTACTAGTTGATGTTCTTTTAAACTAAGCCTTGACATAAAGGCAGTGGGAGAAGAGAGAGGAGAACAAAGAACAAAAAAACTTGTTTGGAGAAAAGATTATTTGCATCTCCCAGAACAGTTGACAAAAAAGAGCCATAGATTGCCATGTACTCTGATTATAAACTTATAGTCATGCAACACAAAATAAACTTTAGTGGATGTATTTTTTTTGCTATATTATACTTTGTTCACAACAAATTTTATGTATTAGCCAATCACCACCATATTTCTCATGGAAATCAACTCATTAGACTCAAAGATTCTTATCTAAAAACAACCAAAATATAAGTAAAATTTTAACAGAAAGGGAAGAGATGAATGAATGACTACATATCCATGCATTGGAATGTTATGAATCCATGCAATTAAATAATGCATCTTTAATGACATGAGAAAAAGATTTATCATACAATATTTTTATACACTTTTACTGGTGAACGGTAATTGTACATCATAGTAAGGCTCAAAGTCACACAAACAAACATGCACACAAGTCTTAGTGTGTTTCTCTACAAATCCCACCTGGCTATCCACCCCTCCATGTTTAGTATATTTTTGAAGAAACGGTACCACTTGGCTGTAGGAAAGTAAGTCAGTATGAACTTTCTGATTTTACAATCCTTAATATCAGAATTTTAAGCACACAAAGCCTTAATTTCTGATCTCTGTATCAGTTGGTGAGCACTGGCCTATAAATAACTGAAAAACCACAATCAGACTGCTTTAGAAATTGGAAAAGTCAAGCAGGCATCAGCATTGGCTTAGTCCAGTGGTTCAGAACATTCTATTCTCTGTGACATCTTCCCCTTGTTGAGTTCTGGGGTTTCTGAGGTCCCTCACACACACAGGAGAGCAAAACAGGAAGTCACTTCTGAATGTTCTCCCAAAGAGTGATGTAGAACTTTACTAGAAGCTCCTAGAAAACCTTTCTTGCTCTCTTAGGGTGCAAGGGCCAGTTTTGAATCAGTCATTGACAAAAGGAGTAATTAACCAATCTAAACCACTCCTTTTTTTTGTTTATATTTTATTTTTTAAATTTATTGCTGCATTGTAATGATACATCTTGATGAGGTACCGGATAGTAGAGGCATACATGCACACATCACTCATTTAGCCCTTCCCCATTTCTCATTCCATTCCCTCCCCATTCCCTCCTTCTTGTATTCAGCTACATGATTGACTTTGATATGTTTGTGAATGTATATCATGTGCATTAGGATGTTTCCCTCTGCCCACTTCCTATCTCCCTCAGGTCGCCTTCTTTACTCATCTAATTTGTAATTTTCTACAAAGGCTCATATTGTGAGAAAAATGGAAGCTATTTATCATGTAATGATATTTGAGGATTCTATTATTAAATTTATATGTAAATTTTCTTTATTTTTGGTCTAGTACTTCTTAACCATTGAAGCTTGTGTTCTTAAAGGTCAATGTAATAGTTCAGGTGAGCTCATCATATGGAAAACATGGAAGTGTCCTGCTGGTCTGGGAGGTAAATGATCACAAATAATTTGAATGACCACAGTCAATTTCTAAGTAAGTAATATGAGAAGAAGATTCTTAGACATTCTCAAGATAGGGTCATTCTGAAAATAAATAAACCAGGTTGTTTGCAAATAATCTAGGCAGTTCATTCCATAGAAGAGATGAGACTTCTAAGATACTCACGAGTTTATATTTAATGTTAATAATCATCATTTGTTAAAATTCACAATGTGAGTGGCAATGGGTAAGGACCTCTATTAATATATTTTGATTAGATACTATGAACACTATTTTACTAATGAGGTTAATAACATGACATGGTTCACACAGATGCTAGACCTAGATTTTTGGCTCAGGCTACTTATTGCAAAAGCTGTGGGTCTTTCACAGGCCCTGAATAAGACTTACATGTGCATGTCTGTTTGGAGCTCTGCATCTTATAACCTTCACTCATCTCAAGAAAAACCATTTTCAATCACCCCCAAATCCTCAACATTTCATGAATATGTTTAGAAAAACAGATGTAGGTATGATTTATTATAATTTTTAATTTTATTAATAAAAACACTGCATGGGCTCAAATGTAAATATTGTTCATAAAAAGTGTGCCCTAAAATATCTTCGTTAAACAGATGTCCTCCCAATGGACTACTACTCACTCGTAGTGGAGGAACTGCCTTTCAACAGCATGCACCATTTCCACAGAGCAAAACATGAAATCATCCACTAGGAAGAATTACTGTCCTTGGCTAAATCACAGCCATATGAATAGAGCTTCCAATCAGCTCTCTCCCCACAGATATGAACAACTGGGAAAGAGCCTGTGAATATGCTTGAATCAAAGCCCTAAGCTGAGTAATGAGTAGTGGACTTAGAATATAGAGGAATAATAAAAATGAGAAAAATACTTTAAATTGGTCTTTGACATCCCTCTTCTTTTATATGTGACATCAAGAAATTTCTGACAGTTTACTACCCCAAACTAGGCTTTAATGGGGTAGAGTTATAGTTTATAATATTTATAAGAGAGAAGGAGAGAAAAACAGGTCAAATGCCTTTCTATTATTTATCACAGTACTTCACTATAGATTGCTTCTAAGAAAATGAAATGCTTATGTACTCTCTTGGGAAAAAGCCAATTGACACAAATATATAAAAAAAACAGAATGAAAAATTTATGCTAGTGGTTGAGTACTTTCTCACATAGTAATATAATCTCACACATGTTATTCTAATATATAATATAATCATGGAATATAATTATGTTAATAACAACACTTAGTAGACTATTCTTTCAAGTATTGTCCAATTCATTTTTCTCCTTTGTACAAAAATGGTCAGTTCATTTAGTGATAGAGTTAATATCACCACCACAATTTTACTCTTGGAGCTGACCTATTAAAAATTTTATTTCCAAGTAGAAAATAAAGCAAGGGATTTCCTGACCTCTTCTGAGGTTCATACATGTCACAACAATGTTTTCATCAAGTGTGAATTAAGTTAAACCTACATAACATTTTTAAGGAATTCACATATCACATTGAGCTCTTCAGTTCTTGATTTGTCCTGCTATGTGATACACAAAACCTTTGCTCTCTAATCAATAGGTTGGAAGGCAGTGGAATCACAACTGCATGTGGAATAGAAACATCCAGTCTGGATGAACAAGCAGAAGACTCAGTATCTCCTACCAAAGAAATAACTGCACAAACCAGGCATGGTGGCGCACCATTGTAATCCCAGTACTTGGGAGGCTGAGACAGTAAGATTGCAGGTTTGTGGCCAGCCTCAGCTATTTAGTGAGTCCCTCTGCAACTTAGTGAAACCCTGTTTCAAAATAAGGAATTAAAAAATAGATCTGGGGTTATAGCTCGAAGATAGAGTACCCCTGAGTTCAATAGAAAGAAAGAAAGGAAGAGAGAAGGAAGGAAGGACGGAAGGAAGGAAGGAAGGAACTATACAAGATAGCCTCTCTTTTGTGGCTTTGGAAGATGTGCTACCTAACAACCAAGTAATTCCTCCTGGAATAACAGTGTATTTATTTACATATTTGACTGTATCTATTAAACCAGAATCTCCTTGAGAATAATAATCATTCTTAATCTTCTTTATATAATGTGGGAAAACCAGTACACTCTTTTAACACTCAGGAACAATAAGGGTTTGGGATCCTCACAAGAAGACAGAAACCTGGTTGCCATACATCATTAATACTAATAAAGATGTCCTACCAGGCCCCAGTAAAATTTGGAGTCTTGGAAGGAGTCTCTGCCATGAGTTCATTTAACCTTTCACCCAGGGCAAATTCACTTTGCAGGTGCCTGTCCTCTCCCTCCCATCTATGTGTACATCCCCTTAACTGCCACACACTCAGAAACACCCCCAACAAGGAGCTTCCTCTTTGTACCTCAACAACTCCAGCCCCTGACAAGACATGACCTTGGCCCCCTTCCCGGCTGGTCAGCTTCCAGGACTCTTTGAGACGTTACTTTCTCTCTGAATTGCTTCCAGCCCCATTTTCTGTCCAGAAAATTCAATCACTTCTTATTTTTTTAGCCCCTCATGCTTTCCACTTTTTTCCTCTATCCAGTACATGACAACACCTAGAATAATATTGCACTTATTTATTGGACTGTCCCTATTAAGCTAAAATCTCTTTGGAAATGATAAACAAATTTAAATCATCATTGATCACTTTTGCATAGTACTACATAGTATTTTCTCAGTATATATTTGATTAATGAATGACTAAATAGGTAAATGAGAGAAAGGTGAGATACAAGAAATTAAGAAACTTGCCTAAGGTCTCACAGGGCATGGAACAAGAACAGGAAATCAGGTGACTCCATTTTATCCAAAATTCTGGTATTCATATTCTCTCTCTCTCTCTCTCTCTCTCTCTCTCTCTCTCTCTCTCTCAGATTAGACTGAAAAATAGTATTCTTTCCCCTACATTAAAAGGATTTCTCACTTTGGTGTAATGACATTAAAGGAATTCCAGGCGTGGCCAGGTTCAGTATCCCAGTGGTTTCCAACAAACCCAGCCCCTTCTTCCATTCCCCCTCCACCATTTATATGGCCTTGTTATATCACAGTTAGAGACACAAATTCAGAGGGAAAGAGCCACAGGAGATAGACCTGAGAATCACACTTCACATAACTCAGGAGGACATCGCCCAGTCCACAGAACACTGGGCGCCCAGAGCACAATTGAAAATATTCTTCCACTCAAATCACTGCTTCACCTCCATTCTCCAGCACCCTGTGAATCCCCCAAATCTTCTTACTAGTACTGAGACCCACTAAGTACCTCCTCCCTCAAACCACCATCAGCATCTTTTCTTATGATGCCCCAGACTCAGTCTGGTTCCATAGGAGGTGAAGGCTTTAGAAATCTTCACTCATGGATAGACTCAGAACCATGAAAGGCATTTATAAGATTTCCTTCCTTCCTTCCTTCCTTCCTTCCTTCCTTCCTTCCTTCCTTCCTTCCTCTCTCCCTCCTTCCCTCCCCTCTCTCTCTCTGTAACTTTTGAAACATCATTTTGTTGTTCTAGTACCCACAATAATCTACCAATTTCTCCTTATAAACCAACATTTAAATGAAAAAAAGGTTTGCATTTTCAAAATCTTCTATACCCATACTCCAACAGAGCAAAGCTAATCTGTAAATATACAAAAGGACAAACCTGGTTGAAATGAGACACTGCCTATGTTCCCTCCCTTCCCCATCAATTGATACCCAAAGGAGAAGCTCCCCAATCCTGATGTGTACAGAATGACATCCATCACACAGGTAATTACTCATCCATCTTAATGCTTCCTTTTAAGTTTGCCCTTAAGAAGCCTGTGATCTCCCAAGTCAAGGGCCTCAGTAAAATCAATAAAACCCCGTCCTATCAGGCCACCAGCCAGATCATTTTCCACCTTTTAACAAGGCAGTGGTTATTAAATGCCTTGTTTGAAAACCCAAGTGGGGTCATCAGACTTTCATGATGAGAATAATCCATCAATTGTACATGTGCTAGCTTTTCAGTGTCTTTGATATGAGTGATAAAGTAGGTAATGGCCTACGGTTTTTCAATATCTGAACATGTTCTCCTTTTTCACATTTGGGTTGTAGCAGAGCAAAGGGAATTTCATGACTGGAGGAAGCTTGTTAAGAGAAAAAGAATTTCACTATGTTATTTCAGTCAATGCATAAGCCACGCTGTTGGTTCCAACTTTGAAAGCTGAGTTCTTAGCTGTCAGGGCTTTCTTCAGTCCTTAACTGAGATAATCAATGGTCAGACTTTTAAAACTATAAATTCACAAAAGGATACACCTTATCATAATGATTTATGACACACTTTTTCACTAGTTAGATTCTTGGTCTGAATTTATCGGGTGGATTAGAGATTGAGGATCATACAAATTAAGAACTGCCATTTGATATTAGGCTCTTCTTCAATGCCAGACAATCATAAAATAACAACCAAAAAAAATACAAATATGCTTTTTGTGCATGTCTGTGAAAATAAATCTGCCTTTCAATACCTTTCTGGCATCATAATTGCTAAAGACGTATATTCTGACACTGCCAGACATCGACATGAATGATAAAAACAATCAATCACTTGACAAATGAAAGCTCCTTCTCTCTTCTTTTTGCATGGTGGGGTTATGCGTTTTCCACTTTGGATGTAATTCTTTTTATTGTTTCACATTCATGATGAAATTTTTAAAAAGACTTTCAAACTTCTCACTGCATTATTCCAAATTTATAGAATTAATCAGTGAACTCAAATTTCCATCTCTGACAACTTCTGGTAAGAGAAAATGATCTGGCATTCTACCAGCTAAAAATGTCTGTTAAGAGCCGGGCATGGTGGCGCACGCTTGTAATCCCAGCATTTGGGAGGCTGAGACCAGAGGATCTGGGTTCGTGACCAGCCTCAGCTACCTAGTGAGGCACTCCACAACTTAGGGAGACCCTGTTTCAAAATAAAGGATTTAAAAAAATAGGGTTGGGGATATAGCTCAGAGGTAGAATGCCCCTGAGTTCAATCCCCAGTACCACAAAAAAAAAAAAAAGTTTGTTAAGCAAGCACTCATCTCTGTACCTCATCTCTTCATCAGGGCAGTGGCAACTAACATGGTGGCAGAAATCCTGAGAAATAGAATAGTTCTGAAATGTATTCATATGTATTAAAGGAAGATTAATTATGCTTCTATGGTTTTAGTGTTAAATACATTTTGTACTCTAATTCTTTGAAATTAGATAAATCTCTAATAGTGATTTTCTCAATTTACCAGATTACTTAATCACCCCAAATACTTGATTTCCAGAATACAAGGGAATTGCAGAAAGCAAGTTGTTCTAGTCTTACTGGCACTTCAGAAATAAGCTCTGGAACCCGGGCCAAAAGGAATGAGGCCATAGAGTCGCTGACAACATGAATACACTTGGCATCCATTGCTCATTCTTGTTCTCTTTCATTTTTTTTTATTGAAACTTACATAGAAAGTGAGTTAAGAGAAGAAATATAATAATCAACTTCAGTATCCCCTTTGTTATAATACTGTGTGAGCAATGATAAGGAAAATAGTGGAAAAAAGGATAATGTGAAAAATCACTAGGCTTGTTTATGGACCTAGGTTTTACTTTACAAAACATTCTCAGTGTGTCATCCTGTTTATCTTGTGAAGTCATTGTCTAGGACATACCATACCATGTCTTAAATTCCTGCTCTCTCATAGACTTTCTATATGACCCGGGAAAAAGTATTTGACATTCTCTGCCTCTGTTTCTCTTTATATCGATGCAAGGATGAATGAAATTGTGATTAGGACAATTAGTAAGAGTCACAGTATACAGTTATTATACACATATTCTTACCTAAACTGCACACTCTATTAAGAACTACTATTGTTATCTGTATTTTAGCAATAAAGGAACTGAGGCATAGAAAAGTTAAGTGACTTGCCCAAAGTCACTCTAAATAGTATGAGTTTGGATCATATACTCTAAAGTGTTGGCATAGTACTCTTACGGTTTCTCTCCCAGGTGTAAAGACCATGGCCTTCTTCAGATCTTTTCTGCTCACTCTTCCCTTCTTCCATGAGCCTTTGCACCTGCCCATTCTTCTGCCCATCACAATGGACTTCCCTCCCCTCTCTGCTTCATTCAGTCCTACATCTCCAGATCTTGATCCAGGAGTCTTCCCCAAACTCTCTTACAAGCCAGATCCTTCATTATAAGCTCTCACACACAAGTCTTCGGAGAGTTGGACACAGTCCTATAAGTTTTGTGATTCTTTGTTGGATTACAAATGTGACAACGGACTGCCTACTCCACAGCTGTGAGCTCCTGAGACAAGCCCCATGCCAGTGTCTACTCATGGTACCCTCAGCTCCTAGCACTCTTCTAGCATGAAGGAAGGTACAAAAATATTTATAAAGCATTGTGAATGAGTGACTGTTCTAAGTGCATAATATATCTTGGCTCTTATTTCTATCCATTCCAGTTGCAGATGAAGAAAGTAAGGTTCTGTAAGACTAAGCTGCCTGAGGTTACCCAGCTGGTGGTTCTAAGTCAGATTCAAATCAAAGTCTTTGAACTCAGAATTGCTGGAAAAAAAAAATCATACTGATTTTTTTTAGTACTGGAAATTAAATTCAGGGGTGCACTATCACTGAGCTGCATCTCCAGCCCTTTTTATTTATTTATTTTTTTAATTTTGAGACGGGGTCTCCCTCAGTTACCAAGGCTGATCTCAAACTTGTGATCCTCCTGCCTCAGCTCCCTGAGTGGTTGGTATTACAAGCATATACCACTATACCCTATTGCATGATTTTTTAAAGCCTATAATTTTATCAATATATTTTCTATGTCTTAGATTGCTTTTAGTATTTTTCATTTTAAAGACTTAGACAAGACTATAAGATATGTAAAAGAAAATGATCACAAGAAAGAAGTAGAAAGAAAGGTTTACAACTAAATCCTTGGCCTTTTCTCCACTGGAGACCTGTAAAAATAAAAAGATTTAGAACAATCAAAATTAGAGATGCTACTGGCATCACTACATGCCTGTTGACAGACAGATAATTTTGCTAATATACTCAGTGGAACTTGAAAAATTGAAAAATCTATTGCTTGTATATTGTAATGGCTCAAGCAATGAAAAATTTATATTCGTATTGATAATGACATCCTTGGAACAAGAAAGGCATGGGGACTGGAAGCACACTGCATTTTAAAAAATCACACCGGGCATAATTTCTGGAGAGCATGGTTCCTGTCTTAACTAGTGCTTTAGTGGCTTATCTTCATTAAGTTATATAGAGAATAAAAAGGATACATACGATGAAGAATAAAGCAATAAAGTAGAGGTAACACAACAAAATGGGCTTCATCCCAGAGACATTTGTCAATATGCTGTATTTCTACATATTCACCAACCATCATTATTAATTCATAAAAATATTTATAGCTACTTATATGTTACAGAATTGACTTGTGGTTCACTTTGAAATGGGCTATCAAAGAGGTCTTTCATGACTATCTCTAGGATGAGATGCTACTATAGAAATTCTTCCAAGCCAGTCATAAGGGAAATATTCTGATCAGCTGAGAAGCACCACTCTACCAATCCTATTCTCACGTTATCTTAGTGGAGCTGAACAAAGCAGTCTCAACTGTGAGGTCCCCTACATAATCATTATATTATGAGCTCGAAGGAAGGTAGGCCAGTAGTTTCTGAAAATGAAAAGTAGATGGAGAAAGTGAATGGGTGGGCTGGGTTGGAAAGGGTTATGTGAAAAGAGAATAAGTAGTGGTTTGGTACAGTGGTCAGCCTCCAACATGGTTCCCGGCGATCCATGCCTCTTGTTCTTCACATCCATGTATCAGTCGTTCTTCACATGTTGAATTAGTTGGCTGGGTGATAAAGACAATGTGGTAGGAGTAATGGTGTGTTACTTCTGGGGTTAGTTCATAAAAGGCATTGCTGCTTCAACCTTCATCTTTTGGATCCCTCACCGTGGGAGAAGCCAGCCACCATGTTATGAGGACACTCAACAGTCCTATGGGGTCATCCCCACAGAGGGCAGCAGAAGCCACCAGCTGAAAGGCAGCAGCAATTTGCCAACCACACAAGTAAGCCAACTTGGAAGTGAATCTTCCACATAAGATCATCTTCAGATGACTGTAGTCTCAACCAACATCATGGAAGACCCTAAGTCAGTTCCGTCTTGTCGAGACACCCCCAAATGCCTAACCCACAGTAACTGTGCAAGAAAATAACTCACTATTGTTTTAGGCCACTAAGTTTGGGGATGATTTGTTACACAACAATAGGTAACTAATAATTTCAAATGGATGGCATGAGTGTGACTAAGAAGTAATCTCACATAGTGGTTAGGAACCAAGTTATTGGACTTAGGCAGGTCTGGTTTTGAATCCTAGCAGGTGACTGACTCTCCAAGTTAGTCATACAACCCTTCTGGACTTGAGTTTCCTCATTGAAAGACATGGATTAAAATGGTGTTTATCAGCCAGGCACCATGGTGTAATCCCAATACATGGGAAGCCAAGACAGGAGGATCTCAGGTTTGAGGCCAGCACCCTTAGAAAGACCCTTAGCAACTTAGTGAGACTCTGTTTCAAAGTAAAAAATAAAATAAAAATAGAGACTGGGGTGGGGGGCATATAGCTTGGAAGTAGAATGTCCCTCAGTTCAATCTTCAGTACAAAAAAAAAAAAAAAAGAAAGACACAGTGCTAATCTATTACTGTGCCCAAGGTCACATATTACTAGGCTACATGATGCTCTAGGACCCATCTGCAAACTCCAAACTCCCAGAAGACAGAATACATGAATATATGTTCGTCTGCACGCACGCAACTGTGTGTGTATGTGTGCATTTACACTTTCTTTTTTTGTCTATCTCTGTATCCAGAAGACAAAAGAGTTAAGCACTGCCTTTATATTGACTACTAAGCTAGATAGAGACTTTACATATTTTATACTGTCTTTGAGTAAAATGCTTTACTTGACCTCGGTTGGGATCATACCATTTAAAAGCTTCTGGTTTTTAGAAGAATCTGTCCAAGATAGACACTGTGTGAGAAAATCTACTGAGTTGTAATAGAATTCTGTTGCATCAAATTAATCTTTGTACAAAAGCTAGAATGTATATCAGAAACCAAGGAAAAAGATTTGTTATAATCTAGTAGGGAACTGACCCTTTTATATTCTAGGGACTGGGAAAAATAATCAGTCCTTGAGTATTTACTACCAGAGAGACTGAGGCTTAGAAAGAAGCAGGCTTGCTGCCGGGAAAACAGTACTACAAGTCTGCCTCTACTTCCTGAGGCAGCTCCTGGCCTAGCCCCAGCCCTCCCCGGCCTTCTACCAAATGAAGTTGTACTTTGATTTGCAAACAAAACAAAAACTTTATTAAACCACCTTTTGTTATGAAGATGTGAAAATTCACTAAGTTACAAGTATTAAGAAAAGAAAGGGTGTCTTGATATAAAACCTTTCCTTTTGTTCTCTTGTTCCCTTTTTCTCTTTCTGCTTTCCCTGCAGTTTCTGGTAATCATGAGAACCGTGACTGTATCATTCTACAGTGTCTCTCTCTCTCCATTTTTTTTTTTTTTTTTTGCCAATTCCAATTTGTTCTGAGCCCTGCAATAAATGAAATAAATAATAAATGAAAAGGCCAGAGGCAACAGCACCATCACCCTGCACACCCAGGGGAGAACCCAAAGGTTGTAGGGCTCTCTCTGCAGAGAAGATGGAAAACAATGTCTCAGGGGCCCAATTATTTACTGTAGCTGCTGAAATGAGATGATTTATGGCAGTGACACGCTGTCCTGGAAATAGTAGCCAACTGCTATAAATTTAGGTCTATTCTAAAAAAAAAAAAATCATCCCCTAACCCCAAAGAGTCCAACTTAAAAATAAATTAAATAGCTGATTCATACACATATGTACTGCAATTTTCATTTATAAACAAATATTTTTTACTTAATTATTGCTGCATATTTTGTCATATTTAACTGGTAGAGTTACCAGAAGCTAAGAAGATAAACATTTTGTATCTCAATTTCATAAGGGCATACCATACCAAAGAATTGGAGTTAGGCCATATGTGGAAGAGAATGAACTTCTCACCAAGGGTCAGCTTTAATTTTCTGGTATGTTATATGAATATCCAATGTATTTAATTGCCCATGACCTTGATAGAAACAGACATGCAAGAGTTAAGTTCACTAGATTGAGCTCAAAATTTAGTTTCTTCAAAACAACACCCTACAAGGTCACATACTGAAATGAGAAATTCAAAATGTCAAATAGCAATGCTAGTTCCACTGGATGAGCATCAAAAGGAAATTCATTAAAGTCCTGGGAGAGTCCAAAGCACAGAATTCCCAGGCTTTTTGACATCAGGAAAGAGGAGCCAGTCATTGGCTAAAGCTTCGAGATCAGATTACTGCACAGTCAAGATAGTTGACAGTAAGTATTTTGAAGGTACATAAGACCAGTTAAAGAAAAGTGAACATTCAGCCTGAATATGTGTTTTCATTTATAAATATATAGACTTCACTATATATCATATGTATTAAGGCACATGCATA
Organism: Graphiurus murinus; assembly: GCA_004027655.1. NCBI lineage: Eukaryota > Metazoa > Chordata > Mammalia > Rodentia > Gliridae > Graphiurus > Graphiurus murinus. The sequence continues at coordinate 74,818 of PVLC010001387.1, forward strand.
CAAAAATAGAAACTTAGAGAGTGGCCATAGGAAATATAATCAGACCTTACCTAATATTCTTTTTGATATCACATCACTGGTTACAGCAACATCAACAAGATTTAGAGGTGGGGATAAAGGTTATAGAAACAGCACCAGGATAGGGCTGGGGGACAAGTGAGAGGCATCAGGCATATAGATATTTTACATTTACCTCTCCAGGACCCAATGCTCAAGAAAAACAGTGAATGGGTATTAAGTATATTAGCATAATTGCCCACCCCCTCCCTATAATATTTTACTTCTTTCCTCTGATCATCAAAGACCACACCCATGGAGGTATCTTCCTGATTTTTCCTCACTCCACCACTCCTTGGATTCTACTCTCCCACTATGCATAAGGCAACAGGGAAACCAAACACTAAAATAAACTAGACAAGGAAATGAAAGTGAATTAATACTTATTTTCATGGTGGCAGTAACAGGACTGTTACCAGGATTTTCTCACAGACTGTCTGCACACTTGTGGAACAGTGGTTTCAGACTTGAATTGCCTGCAAAGAATAATTGTTTAAAATCCAAAAGTCTCAGCTCTACTCCCACCCCTGGAAATTCCCCCTTTGGTTGATTTCCTGCGTGCCTGGAATTCTGCATTTTATAAGTATCCAGATGATGCTGAGGCAGGAGACTGAACAATGAACAGGGAAAGACTAGACCTCCAGATCCTGACTTCTTAGATGTCCCCGTCCCAGGCTCTGTCCCCCCACACCTGTATCTCTGCAGAAAGCAGATCAAAAGATGTTGACTGTGAGAAACAGGTCTCACAAGGAAGGACAAACAAGTGGAGTCAAGTAGCTTTCCCTGATTGTTACATTTAGATACACACACACACACACACACACACACACACACACACACACACACTCGATCACACATCAAAGTGACCTCTGGTGCTGAGCACTGCTCTTCTCTGCTAACCCTTCATCTTCAACCCCTGACAACAGGGCAGTTCTTCAGGATAACCTAGTGTCCATGAAACACAAGGGTTTGGAGTCATGGAGCAGCCTCTAGATACCATGAAGAAGTGAGAGTAAAGAAAGGCACTGAGGGTTATATGGGACCAACGGAGCCTTCAAGATGTTGGCTGTGCGTGTGACAGGCAGGGTGGGGATACAATTGATGGGATTAGAAATTACATAGGGCCAGACAATGAAGCCCATTGAAATGTATTATGGAGCTGGATATAATTCCTTTGGCAGTAGGAGCTCTTGAAGGTGTTTAAATGGAGTAAATAGGTAGAATGCATTGAGCTTAAGGAAACTAAACTAATAGAAATATGAGTAATGTATTGGAGGCATGGGAATTTGAATGCAAGAAAAACAAGATTCAATAATTACAGGTGAGCTGGGCGTGGTGGCGCATACTTGTAATCCCAGCATTCGGGAGGCTGAGACGGGAGGATCCGGGTTAGCGGCCAGCCTCAGCTACCTAGTGAGGCACTCCGCAACTTCGTGAAACTCGGTTTCAAAATAAAGAATAAAAAATAGGGCTGGGGGTGTAGCTTGGAGGTAGAATGCCCCTGAGTTCAATCCCCAGCACCGAAAATAATAATAATAATAATTACAGGTGCAATAATTTACTAATGTTGAGACCTTATTAAAGAATTGACTAAAGCATTTAAAAGATCTTAGCCACAAAATAACCTAGTGATGGGTATGAAAAGGAAATTTTCGTATATATGGCTGCCTACATAAAGACATATGGCTACCTATTCATAGAGTAATCCATATACATAGTCCAGTCAAAGAATTAAAAAATAAACATGATTAAGACAAAAATATGTTCTCTTCTTCCCAACCACATTCTCAATCCCCTACCCTCATCTTACCCATTATCAACAAGAAGATAAAACACACTTAGGAACTTAATAATTGAATTTAGCTATGCACATAGACATTTTTGACATTACTTTAGCTTAAAAGAGTGAAAATATAATCATATCTTTTTTTTTCAGAAAGAAGAGAAAATGCTGAAAGTAAATGCAGTATACTCTGCCTTGCCTCCTTGATAGCAGCCATCACTATATTTTAAATATTTGTTTTCCCTATTAAACTATTAGATTTTTAATTTTTTTATTTTTATTAATTGGTGCATTGTAATCATACATCTTTGTTAGGTACAGCTAATAAAGGCATATATAACACATTTCTCATTTAACCCCTTCCCCAATTCCCACCCATTCCCTTGCCCTCCCTCCTTCTCAAGTTCAGTTTAGTGATTGACTTTGATATATTTGTGAAAGTATATCATGTGCATTAGGGTGCCCCCCTCCCTCCCCATCCATCACCTTCAGTTAAGTCAACTTCTTTGCTTATCTAGAGTTTCTCCTTTTTCATCTGGAGTCCCTCTTATGCCCCATCTTTTCCCTAGCATCCGCATATTAGGGAACATATGTTTTTTTACTCTTTGTTACTGACTAATCTCACTTAACATAATGTTTTCCAGTTCCATCCATTTCCCTGCAAATAACATGGTTTTGTTCTTCTTTATGCCTGAGTAAAATTCCATTGTGTACATATCCCATAGTTTTGTAATCTATTCATCTTGGCTGTTTCCATAGTTTGGCTATTGTGAATTGTGCAGCTATAAACATAGATACACATGGTCTGGTAGTTTGGTTTCCATTCTTTTGGGTAGGTACCCAGAAGTGGTATTGCTGGATCATATGGTAAGTTCATTCCCATTCGTCTGAGGATCCTCCATACTGTTTTCCAAAGTGGTTGCACTAGTTTTCAATCCCACCAACAATGTATTAGGGTTCCCACTTCTCCACACCCTCACCAGCATTTATTGTTGTTCGTATCTTTTATGATTGCCATTCTGATTGGAGTTAGGTGAAATCTCAAGATAGTTTTGATTTGCATCTCTCTGATTGCTAATGATGTTGATCATTTCCTCATACATTTATTGGCCATTTGTATTTCTTCTTTTGTGAGGTGTCTAGTTAGATCCTTTGCCTGTTTTTTGATTGGGTTATTTGTTTTCTTAGCTGTGAGTTTCTTGAGTTCTCTGTATATCCTAGATATTAGTCCTCTATCAGAAGAGTAGCTGACAAATTTTTTCTCCCACTCTGTGGGCTCTCTGTTGAGGTTCTTGATAGTTTCCTTTGCTGCACAGAAGCTCTTCAGTTTAATGCAATCCCATATATTGATCTTCCTTTGAGTTGCTTGTGCTTTTGGGGTCTTGTTGAGAAAGTTTTTACCTGTGCCTATGTGTTGAAGTGTTGGTCCTATGCCCTCTTCAAGTAGCTGCAACGTCTCTGGCCTAACTTCCAGGTCTTTGATCCACCTTGAGTTGATTCTTGTGCATGGTGAGAAAGTGGGGTTATGAAGACCTTAGAAGATGGAAAGATCTTCCATGCTCTTGGATAGGCAGAATAAATATCATCAAAATGGTCATCCTCCCAAAAGTGATCTACAGATTCAATGCAATACCCATGAAATTACCAAGGTCACTTCTCACAGACATAGAAAAATCAGTCCTTAAATTCATTTGGAACAACAAAAAGCCCAGAATAGCCAAAGTAGTTCTTAGCAACAAGAACCATACAAGAGATATCACAATACCTGACTTCAAGCTCTATTACAAAGCCGCAATAATAAAAACAGCATGGTATTGGCACAAAAACAGATACATAGACCAATGGAGCACAATAGAAGATTCAGAAACAGACCCACATTCTTACAATCAACTGATTTTTGACAAAGGAGTCAAAAACATACACTGGAAAAAAGATAGCCTCTTTAACAAATGGTGTAAACTATTAGATTTTTTTATTCTAGAGTTCAAATCTGTCTAGTTCGTTGTGTTGGGCCCAACAACTAGTGTCTGGCTGATATGAAAGGGGTGTTTATAAAATATTATTGGTTGAATAAATTTTTCAGGTCCATTAGAATGTCATACAAATAATTTCATGACGCACTAATGGATACAGCTGTTTAAAACCCTACAGAGCTGCCAAACAATTCCAGGCCTCTAAGAACTAAGACCAAGTATCCAGATTCATCTCTTACATGTCAGGAGGCCCCTTTGCTAAACGTTCACACCATGACAGCAGAAGGCGATCCTGGGGTAGCATGTGTGTATCTTGGGTCTGGCACAGGTACTATACTCTGAAGTCTTCCACACATGTGTTCCTTGAGCAAATGTGTCACAGAATGAGAATTTGTGATGTTGCACTTATTTTCATGATCTGTTTTATTCAAAAAGTTTCAATAGCAATTTTTTTTCTATGTATAAAGAGAACGTCTTAATTTGTGGACTTTGCAAACATGTATTGAATTACCTACAGTGTGTCACGTGATTATCACCTACAGTGATACATGAGGAGAGATGGAGGGGAGCTAAAGGGTGAACATACAAGCAGAAGTGTTATATCATTTCATGGGGGTGTACTAATGTGGAACAACTGCTATAACAAGCAATCCCAAATTCCAGTGGCCTTGCACAATTCACCAGTGCAAAATCCTCATTTACCAATGCAAAATCTTGTGCATAAGCTCCTGGATAAACAGATTTTCTGGGGAGTTCTCTAAGTGTGCCCCAGAGTCTCATACTCCTTTCATCTCCTGACACTGTTATCTTTTTTAAACTTTTTTTTTATTTTGATAATTTATGTTGTTGTTTTTTTTTCTAACCAGAATCAGAAAAAAGCATTACTTATGTTGTACTATTGTCTCTAATGTGGGACCTCCAAGTTCTCATGGAAGGGCAAATGAGAGAATAAAAGATCAAGCAGGGAAGATTTTTATAAGCTGATTCTGGATGTAGCAGATTTCAACAAGGGTAATAGGAAATAGCATTTAACAGGTCTAGCAGGGAAAAAAAAGAAGAAAAATGAAGATTTGAAGAACACATAGCATTGTTTCTGCTATCAAGTACTAACAAAGTTTTTGCTTATCTCATTAGTCAGCATTTCTCCCCCTCTATTTAGACCTAAATTGAGGCAATGTAATATAGTAGGAAGCTGAGATTACTACTTTATATTAATTATATTGGGTATAATTAATTACATATATACTTTTTAGCAATATTTTTTGTCAAATCTCTGATAATTTTGTTCCCATCTCAGTTTCAAAGCCTTCTTTCTTATGGATTTTAATACTAATTTATTCTAGTAGCCATTCAAAATCAGGCTGATGCATTTTAAATGATAATTTTACAAGAGCGATCCACTCTCTCCATTCTAGTAGAGATGACCTTTAGACAAATCTAAAACCTAATCATTTTAGTTAATTCAAAACAGGTGGAAAATATCTTATAGGAAGTCATTTGTTATGCACAAGATCAAGCTGAAATGTCATCACCTCTCTGTAACTCTCTCTCCTTGAGACTTCCCATCCCAGGTATAATTAATTGCCCCTCATCTGTGTTTCCACGGAATCTCTATATATCCTCCGTTTTAGAATAAATCACATTTTATTATAGTTATTCGCTTACATATTTATCTTTCCTGTAGACTTGAGTTCTTTTGGGCTAAGGTGGGGATGATCTATAAGGCTATTCTGGAACAACTCAGGGTCAGGCTATGATAACTGGCCCCAAAGTGCCTTGGGACCAAAGAAAGAGGCAGACAGAGCTGGGATTGTACAGAATGCAATTAACTGAGAACTTACTGACAGAAGCGTTGCCCTGGGTGGCCACAAAGCCAGGTGGATACCCATGCTTCAAGTCAAAAATAGGAGCATCTATGATAGTGAGGACAAAAGCAAACTCATCCAAACCAGAATGTACCTGGTTTATCTCAAGCTTACATCAGGAATGGCAGACACATTCTTGTCACTGGTGGTACCAGGGCCCAGCTGTAAAGCTTCCCAAAGCACTCTACAGGTATTGTTAGTGTTCTGGGAACCTATGTGAGGAAAACTGACCAGCGTTATGTAACGGCAACCATGGCAGTTATGACTCAAGATGACTGTAGTCCTGTCAAGCTGAATCCAGACAAGACCCTAAAAGAATCGGTGATTCATAACAAGCACAGATTAAGTGCTGCCAAACAAACTGGTGATGCTTCTTCATGCTGTGTCCCACACCATGTTCATAGCACTTATAAAACAGAATTGCAATTTCTTTTGTGTGTTTCTGTGGCTCTCTGGCCACTAAGTTGTGAACTTTTTAGAGCTGAAATAATATTTTTTGTGCTAATTGCATAGCATATATTTATCTATATGTTTAAATCCCAACTTGTCTCCCCAAAATGAGTTTATATGCTATATACTATAACTGAACAAATCATGACAAAGAGTAAATAAGGGTAGGAAAAATCACAGAGTCCAAGGGTGAGACAAATGCACAAAATTCCTGGCAGGCTATTCTATACTATTCCTGTGAAAAGTAACCTATAAGTTTGGCTCTGAGCGATCCTTTTTTTTTGCTCTTATACCTTTGTACATAAAAATTGCTTTTACATGATACCAGAAAATTCAAGTTGCCAGAAAAATAATTACACAAAGGAATCATATTAGTAGGTTTATTTGTGCTGGGACTAATGGGCTGTGGACACAAAAAAGAACTCAACACACTTCACAAAGAACATGAAGTCTGTGTATTTGCTCAGTTAATACTTAAATCTCAGGAATTGTCAGGATATATGAGAATTCTCATATACTGGTAGCTCTAGGCATGAGACAATATGACTTAGACCCCAGAGAAAGGACCACAACATGCATAAGACTAAGGGACTAAGTACAAAAGGAGGAACATGGAAGATACTGCATGTAATGAAAGTACCAAGGTATGCTGCATCCCCATTCCCATCTCTGGTCACACTCATATCCATTCACAAACAAGCACACACAAATACACAACTCATGTGAGTAGAGGAGAGTCTCTGGCATCAGGTGGAGACTTAAGGCTGTGTAAAGAATTTGGGTCTCAGGATAGAATGGAAGCCCAAGGTACCTGTATCCATGAATTTAGATAGCATTTTTGTTTCCTTCCCTACTAATTTTCTAAAACTGGGTCTTGTTTATTCATTTGTGTTCTGGGCATCTTGCACAGAGATAGACACAATCTTTTTCAATACAAGTTTGTTCAAGGATTAAAAACATCAATGAATAAATTAATGAACACTAGACTCAAACAGTCCACTGTAGGCCAGAGCCTTCATAGAACAATGACCATGGCCTCCTAATTGCTCCTGCTTCCTGGACATCAGCCAGATTATAATGTCTTCTACCATCCCAGAGTTTCAAAAGTTACTAAGCATGTTCATATCTGTTAAACTCATTTTACCCCCATAACAAGAGGTTGTCATGGGGAAGTCCCAAATCTTGACCCCAATCTTACATCTTTAGGGAACCATGGGTCATATGGATAGCTTGTCTCAATTCACATTAATGATGTCTATCAATAGAAAAGGAATTGAAGCCAAGGTCTACTTATTATTCCCTATCTACTTTTCCACTGAGATCTCTAGCTAGCTAGCTATCTACATGCATATACATGTGCATTACACAAAGACATATATATATGTGTGTGTGTGCGTGCATATTTATACACTAAAATATGTATGTATATATATATAATACATACACATATATTAGTAGATTCTCATTATTCATTGTTTGTGGGCTTCTATAAAGTCTCTAAGTCTCTAGAAAGACTGAAGTAGTGATACTGAAACTTTGTCCCTAAGGATGGGTATAAGGATGAGTGTTTATGTGTTTGTGTGTATATGCAATATAGTATATACTTTATATACAAATAGATCATATCCTAAAAGCAACTAAGATTGGTAGGTTCTTTTTTTATTATTTTACAAAAGAGAAATTGAGCCGGGCATGGTGGCACACGCTCGTAATCCTAGCATTCGGAGGCTGAGACCGGAGATCCAGGTTCGCGGCCAGCCTCAGCTACCTAGTGAGGCACTCCGCAACTTAGTGAGACTCGGTTTCAAAAAATAAAGAATAAAAAATAGGGCTGGAGGTATAGCTCGGAGGTAGAACGCCCCTGAGTTCAATCCCCAGTACTGAAAAAAAAAAAAAAAGAGAGAGAGAGAGAAAATGAGGCTCCGAATGTTTAGAGACTTGCCTGAAGTTGCCGCACTCACACATGTAAGTTAGAACTCAAACCACCTCCCAGTGGCTCCAGAGCCAGAACTCCTTCCACTACCCCACAATGTTCCCCACTGTCTTCATCTTCTGTAGGAGAGGAAATAAGAACAGAGGGGTGCCTTGCTCAACCTCAGCTGGCAACTTGTACTTAGGGAGAACTCAAACCTTTTACACTCTGCACATATCTATGAATGACTTAAAAAATCACCAGAAGTATTATCTTGCTTCCAAATAAAATTTAGTGATCAGATGAGTAGACAATGCAGGCTCTGAAGATTGGGAATTTACTGACCTATGTCTTTTCATTGTATCATATCATAGGAGTGACCTTTCCTCCCGTTCTGGTCTCGAGAAAAGCAAGACCAGACTGGTAATGACAAAGCTGACTCACAGGTAGGCAAGAGTGGCTTCCCCCAGTGTACTACATTCAGTCCTCCAGTCCATTAGCCAGACAGACAAAGTTACTTTGGCCTTCTATACTTTCATTGTCTTTATAATACCCAAGGGCACTTAATCAGTGCAAAAGTGAGAGGGAATGTATTTTGCACAAAAGATCCCCTTCCCTTTTAGTCTGCCTCATCTTTGAGCATAGAAAAGACCAGGGTAGAGGTGTGAGGCAAAAGAAAATGAGAAAATCATCACAAGGCAAAGGAAGCAGAGGCAGAAACTTCTGATAAAGGGCTTCAAAGAAGATAGCTCTTTTGTGTGGCCATCCAGGAGGACACGATGGACTTTGAGCTTTAGGTCTATGTGGTACCTCAAGGGCACAGCTGCAATAGCTTTGGACTAGCTAGTTGGCATGGGTGGCAAGTCAGGAAACATGCTTCAGTGCCCAAAGTGAAGGAAGCCAAGCACTTCTGCCCTGGGCTCTGCAACTAAGAAGGGACAGATTGTGTTGGTCCCTCAATAGAGGAGAGTGACCTGGCAGATAGATATCTGAGCTAATTGCTACTACTCACTGAGCCTCTGCTCCCAGTGGAGATTCTGTTGGGCAACTTGTTCTTATTAGACATTTATTTCTCATAAAAATACAGCCAGGAACAATACTGTGCATTTTCCACAAGTGAAGGAAGTAAACCTTAAAGAGGTGAAGTGAGCTGGGCGTGGTGGCACACACTTATAATCCCAGTACTTGGGAGGCTGAGACAGGAGGATTGCAGGTTCGCAACCAGCCTCAGGAACTTGTGAGGCCCTCTCAGACTTAGTGAGACCTTGTTTCAAAATAAAGACTAAAATAGGGCTGAGAGTGTAGCTCAGAGGTAGAATGCCCCTGAGTTCAATCCCCAGGACCACACACACAAAAAAGAGGTGAAGTGACTTGCCCAGGACCACTCAAGCAGTTAGGGGCAAGGTTGGATCCCACCCCATGCTGCTGAAGTCGATGGCCATGTTACTTCCACTAGACAGATATTCAGATGCCTTCTGCAGATACTAGAGAAAAATATATATGTGGATCTAAAAATAGCTGGCAGGAGTTTCCCGGCACTAGAATTCCCTACTCCATTTCATAATGAAGCTATATCAAAGAGCCTACTCCAAGCAAAAGGAAAATGTATTTCATCAAATTGATGGCTGTGTTCTTATATTAGGAAGTTGGCCTTCTGAGCTGAGTGTTTCAATATACATGGTAATAATGTATGTCTTAATAACTATAGATTTTCATTCTCATTATCATAAAGGAAATCATTTGTTACAAAGGACACACTTCCAAAGGTATTCAGCTACTCTTATTGTAAAACAAAAAAGTCTTTAAAAATGTATACATTCCACCTTCTGATTATTGATATATATATATATATATATATATATATCAATTTAAAAATTATATATGAAGTAGTGTTTAGCTAAAGATGCTTGGTACTTTGTTAAATGTAGGACATTTAAAAAATTAATAGATTGGCATGTCCCATGATTGCCAAATATGCCTGGATTCCTTAATCCTTGTCTAGGAAGCTGTGGCGTCCAGCATGAACATATAAAGGAACATTTATTTACCCCACACTTCCAGGGAGCAAAAGCATCACTTTGACACTCTTGTATGCTGCTACATCCTCCATCTTCCAAGTCCACAATACAGAAAACCAGATGAGAGTCCTTTAGCTCCCAAGTCTTAAGTAGTGTATTATTTTAATGATGTACAATTGATTCAGTGCCTTTGAACTTCCTCTAAATATCCAAACCACTTAGGATCATTAAGATGCTTTCAGAACGCAGAGAATGTATCCCTCAAGTACTCTTTGCCACTTGCTGTAGCTTGAAAGTTGCCTCTGTCTCACCCAGCCTGGGTGTCAGCTCAAGGCTCATTACTGTAAATTACTAACATTAGAAATGGTGAATCACAAAAGTGAATTGTACAAAACTTATGCAAGAGGAGTTACCAGGCCATGTGTCAGTGAGGTACGTGTACTAGGTGTGGGAAAATAAAATCCAAGAGTTCTGAAGATATACATCTTCTATATCAATAATCACGATGCTGTGCCAAAATATAGGATGGAATTTTTTAAAGTGAGGACCTCTATTTTGGATTCTTTAACTGAAGTTGCTCACCTCTGAAACATGGCTCAGTTCTGACAACAAGAAAAGCATAGTAGGAATGACATCACAGGATGCTGAGAGACCAGACTTAGAGATGACATTTCACCATGTTGAACTGAGTCCATTGTCTTGGGCTCATCATTTGGGGGATACATGAAAATCAGGGGGCCAGAGACTCAGGGAGGTAGAACAACTTAGGAGGCGAATGCAAGTCAGGACAGTGAGTTTAAAAACAGTAAGCCGAGTTTCCAAAAGAAAATTGAATGTTATGTTTATTTTTCATATACCTACCCTGTGATAGGACTATCCTAACTTTTACCTATACATCTTAAACTGGACTTTCAAAGTCCTGGTTTGTCTTTGTAAGAAAAATATCACAAGGGAATCAGTACTTTCAGAACTACACTATAAGTAAGTAAGTGGCATTCAAACTTTCTTGAGCCTTAGTTAAGAAATACATGTTATATCACAACACAGTACAAACATATAAATATGTAAACAAAACTGCACACATACTCACACAGGCACAAGTTGAACGGAATAGTACTTAACTTCAATAAGTGATAACGAAAGGATTGAAGAAGTGAAGGAAGAGCACAACCACACACAGATGCATTGTGTAGTCAATAAGTATATTCACCCAGAATGATTAATAATCCAATGAGACACTCACAATAAAACAATATAATAAAACATGTAGACATGTAGAAAAAATGTTGTATGCATATAGTATGACCTCAGTTTTTAACACAGCACTACATTGAATCAAGTCAGACTTTTAATGCAAGTTTTTCTTTAGGACTGGAGAGGAAAAGGGGCATTCTTAAAGTCAAGAGAGTCTAAATCCTACTTACTCTCTAGAAAACCAACAGAAGTGAGGCTTTCCAAGGAAAAAGAAGAAAATCTCTATAAAGTTATAAAAAGGAAGCCACAAATTTCTGAAACATTTAGACTGTATAAACAATTCATATTGTTCAAAGCACAAGTCTTAATTAATTAGAATAACAGCAGTAACCGCTATTAAGTACCTGCATTTGAGAATACTCTTATTGCTTACCAAAAATAAAAATTAAAACTAGATTGATTCATAATTCATGCCTTGCAACTAATGAGAAGTCTTGAGTTACTTTACGACCCATTCATTTATTCATTCCTTTAGCTGAGTACACAATATTTTTGAGCCATCATGATATGCCAGGCTCTTTATAGAGTATGAAGATACCAATGTGGAATAAGACAGAGATCTTGTCCTTATTCAGCTCAAATTCTGGTGGATGATTTGGTAAGTAGACAATGACATTGATGCAGTGAGCTCAGTGGTGTTGCACAGACTGCTAGGAGACTGTGAAGCTGCAGATCTCAGGCAAAGGGCAGAAGAAAGTTCATAGAGGAGCTTATCCTGGGCTGAGTCTTAAAAGACTGTGAGGAGCCAGGCATGGTAGCGCATACCTGTAATCCCAGCACTTGAGAGGCTGAGAAAATAAAGGATTCCAAGTTCAAAATCAGACTCGGCAGCTTAGCAAGGACTTCAGCAACTTGGTAAGACTCTGTTTCAAACTAACTAAATAAAATAAGGCTGGGGGTATAGCTCAGAAGTAAAATGTCCCTGGGTTCAATCAATCAATCAATCAATAGAAAAAAAAAAAAAGACTTTAAGGAGCTGGGTGTGGTGATGCACACCTGTAATCCCAGTACTTGGGAAGCTGAAACAGGAGGATCACGGGTTCTAGCACAGCCTCAGCAAGTAGTGAGACTTTCAGCAACCTCATGAGACCCTGTTTCAGAACAAAAATTAGAATTGAGCTAGGAGTTGTAGCTCAAAGGTAGAACACCCCTGGGTTCAATCCCCAATACCATAAAAATAAAAAAGGCTGTAAGGAGTTTGCCAAACAGACAAAGGAGGAACAGCACTCCCATGAGAGAATAAGGATTCAAAAGCTCAGTGGTAGAAGAGTTTGGTCCCAGTCTGGAAACTCCATGTATTTTTAGTAAGACTAAAATGTAGGACACTGGATCAGGAAAGAATGAGAAGAGATGAGGTAAACAGGGGCATAAAAGTACGTTATACTATTCTAAAGAGTTTGAATTTTTCATGAGGCAGTGGAGAGCCCAGGAAATACTTGGTATTGAAGAGTGACATTATCTCATCTGCATTTCAGAGTGATTATTCTGGGATGACTTTGGGGGCACACAGGGAAAGCACAGGGAGACTTATTTATTAGGTGGACTTAGATCTCCAGATGCTAGTCTCTCTTAGATTGGCTATTCCAAGAGAATTTGCAAGCAGAGATCCTACACTCAATGAACTGGAAGCCCAGTTATAGAACCCAAATCACAACTTACAGAGACATGCACTTTCTTAAGGTAAATGTGTTCTGTTTGCCAGCACTTTGACACAAAGAGAAGTGCTAGCTTTGTGGAAATAATTAATCCTCTTTTTCTGCCACTGGGATAAACAAAGAAGGAAAAAAGAAATAGATGTTATAAAAAAATAAAATCCAAGGCAGATCAAAGGGGATGTGGCTGAGGATTCAGCAACTGCCAGCCTTAAGCAAGGAACAGTAATGAAGAAATGAGTTTTGGCAGCCCAGCCAATGGGATATGAAAGAAATTAATCCAGAAGGGATGTAATGACCTGAAAAAAATGATGAGCAAAGTCCAGAAGGATTAAAAGAGAGGAAAAAATCTGCAGACAGGTAAGAGCCATTTTCTTTTCTGTCCTGCCTAGTTTGAAGGGTATCAGATGTAAGGCTTCAGCAAAGGAAGAAAATGGGAAAAGCCAAGCTAAAGCGTTGATTCGGCCAAGTCATTTAAATTTCTTATTCTTCTTATTCATTTTTATTGTTAAGGCAAAGAATGGTATTTTAATTTACTGTCATAACAAAGGAACAGACTATTGATAACACAAGCCTTGTTCAATCATGATGAAGTTTCCCTAGACTCAGGACACATTTTTAGGTACTTTGTTTTCTCAGCCAAAGATTAGAGTTGCTTTTGAGACTCAGACCTTTAATATAATGTATGTTGATGGTTTTTATTTTTTCTTTCCAAAATGGACTTCAGTGCAACAGGGAATTAAACTGAAATCATTAAATTCTTTCTGCTTAGCACTTTAGAGAACATTTCTAGCTAGTCTGCCTAAGGATAGTGAATGCTTTAATAATAAATTGTTAATACTGAAGTCTTTGGTATTTATCTGATTTTTTAAATGATTTTTCCACCTCATTAACTAGAGTCTTATTTTCTTTTAGTTCTGTGAGTTGGAAACAGAGAAGAAAATCTAGATGGTCTGAGAATGTTTTTCTGACCAAAGGCTCTCAGGTTATCTCTGAATTGGCCTGGACCTGCACAAGTACAGTTCAGAATCTGTAGACAGAATGAGTAATCATACCAGGGATTCAAGTTCTTGTTTATTAACTGGTTTGTGCTTTTTATACACGATTTGACATCCATTTCTTGGGCCTCAAGTGACAAGGGCTCACCATGGGAAATTCAAACCAGGAATTTGGTATCTGATTTTTAAAGACATCCATCCAGACCCATTGTTTATGAACCCTGGAAATGTGTTATCAAAAGTCCTCATGATTGAATAAGCTGTAAAGTGAAACCCTTAGGAAATTTGACTTCACAGTATTATGAGGTAGGACTGCCGGGGAAGACCACTCAGACCCCAAAATAGAGCCAAAAGAAAGTCTTTATTTGCCGGCCAGGACTGCACTGGGCACAGAACCCGAGTGCAGTGCCAAATGGCCGTTTTGGGCTACTTTTATACAGACAAACTGTAAGCTCAGGGTGAAAAGTTTAGGTTCTCACAGCAGGGTGGCACAATGGGGTGGTAGGCAAGTGTAATGTTCAAAAGCCACAAAACAATATTGTGCATAAGCTCAACAAGCCACATCAACCCCTTCTATTACACACATATCCTGGTTTTAACAAAGATGGATCCTTCTATTATATACATTCTGGTTGTGACAAGTATGGAAAGTTCCTAACAGGCTATTCCTGCAGGTACAAGTCAAGGAAAAATTACAGAAGCCAAACAAGCAGTTATGCGTTATTAGCTGGGTCACCTAGTTTAGCAACATGGTGTTACTTATGCTAAGGCTAAGGCCTCAGGTTAGCCCGTAACGATAGTCTGCACTGTGCCACAAAATATGAAAAAAAAAAAGCAAAACACACAAAAAAACAAATGTATATACCCAATGTGGCCATTTGACTTGTTTTTAAATTAAAATATGTCTCCAGTTTAGTATTCGTCATATTGGTTAAGCCTGACACTTTATTTTTAGAATTTCAACTGTGCATGGTCATGCCTCTGTCCATCCTCCCAGCCTCTCTACTCCAACTACTGTCCACACTTTTGAGTCAAGGTAGGGGAGCATTTGCCAAGAGACCTGCCCTTTACCAGAAGTGGGCAAAACTGGCAACCACAGCAGATAGCATCCCCAGGGGCCCCATCTCATGGCTTGGCCTCAGTGAGAATTTTCTCAGCTTCCTGGAGAAAGAGGGCCACTGACCCAGCTTTCAGCTAAAGCCTGCTGCTGGAGAACTAATTACTAGTGTGAAAAAAAAGACTGGATTCAGGTCAATGTTTTCTCAAGCATTGTTTACATTTGATTTTAAATCCATACAATGGCAGAATTGACATTTGCAGCTTGCTACCACATTCATTTGCTAGGTTTTATGTTATTTTATTTTCAGGTTGGAAATGTTTGAGGAGGCATTTATCATTAAAGCCCTGGCCTTTGCTCTAAAAGCTTCGCCTTACAAGTACAATAACAAAAACTGCTAATTAAAAGAGGGAAAACAGCCAGGAGCAGAACACAAAGGGGCACCCTCTCCTCATCAGCATAGAACAATAGAGCAGCTTCTTAGCCTGCTCCACAAGGCTCAGTACTGAAACACCGCTCTGCCCATCCAAGCACATCCTAGTAATTCTACCATTTTAAGAACATGAAAGGAGGGCAAGGCACTATACCCTATTGTTATAACAACAACAACAACAACAATAATAATAATAATATAATAATAATAATAATAATAATAATAATAATAATAAAAACTTGAATTAGAACCTTCTGAAACCTCACCCAGTACTTTCCCACATATAATTGCCCTAAACTAGAACACTGATATGTTCCATTTTTGTATTTAGGGAAAATAAACCAAGAAAAGGTTAAGTAACTTGCTCAGAAATATACAGCTAATTAATAGCACAGCCAGAATTCAGTCAGGTATTCTGCCTATATATCCCATTTTTAACTACCATGTTAGACAGCCTCTTGAGAAATAAACAAAACTAAACAGTATTGCTTCCTACTAACAATGAAATTAAAGTATATGAGACTATAGGCAGCAGAGAAAATATGTTGAGGGCCTTTTGTGCCATATTGAGAAGATTTGATTTGTGCTCTAATCAAAGGGCCAACAAGCTGTTTTTGTAAAGGGCCAGGTAGTAAATATTTTAGGTTTTACAGGCCCTATAATTTCTTTCACAACTATTCAACCCTGCTATTGTGGGAATATAGCCATACACAATCCATAAATGAATGAGAGCAGCTGTATTTCAATAAAACTTTTTTTCTTAAAATAAAACTAGATGGTGGGCCAGATTTGGTCAATAGGCCATAGTTCTTAGCTGTAAAGCCTTGAGGGACCTTGAAGAATTCTGACATTATCAAATTTGTGGTAAATAGGTGGTATTTATGATATATGGATGGCAAGGAGCAAGATTAGAAATAGGAAGCAGCAAAAATAGTACATGTAAGAAATCATGGGTACTTGAGTGGAGGCAATGCAGTAAGTAAGTGTCTCTATCAATATTCTCTCCTGGACCCCGTAAGCCTGACCACACAACTTGGAAGAAAGAAGATTTATTTGCTCACATTTCTTTTGGCAATTTCTGTTTCAGTCCATGTGAGGCCAGGATCTGTGGGTCTCATGGGCATAGCAGCAGAAAGTAGAGAGAAGAAGAGAATATATGCTCTTCTCTCACATCACAGAGGTCATAAGCCAGAGAGCAAGCAAGCAAGAGGATTCCAAGACAAAAGCATACTCCCTTAGGCCACACCCCCAGGCGCCACCTTTTCCAGCAACACTCCACCTGCCTACATTACCTCCCAGTAAATCCATTACAATAGATCTATCTACTGATGAGATTACAACCCTCATGACTTACATTAACTCTGAACATTAATACATGGGCTCTTCAGGGGACATTCTACATCCAACTATATAGTAGGAAGTAAGAAGAGGTGGTGGAGTTGATGAGCTTGTTATTCAACTGACCATGCAGAATAAAGGAGGGAGTAAGTCCAGGAGGTTAACGATTGCATTGCTATCAGATATGTCTTAGGAAATAAAAGAGTAAGATTTAAATGAAGAGTTGAGGAAGGAGGAACACTTTGAGATATGTACGTCTGAAATGTCTGGATCTAGCTGGTAGAGATGCCCACTAGGCACTGGGACATTGGAAAGAAGTCTAGGTCAGGGATAAGGGCTCAGTGTCAGCCACATAAAGACATTTGAGCAGCTGGAATAAATGGAACAACCCAGGAAGAGCTAAAGAAGAGAAATAGACTGATGAGAAATTCATGTATTGCTTTTTAAATAAATATTAATACAAATGGCCAATAAATGTATGAGGAAATGTTCAACATCATTAGCAATCAGAGAGATGCAAATCAAAGCTACCTTGAGAATTCACCTAACTCCAATCAGAATGGCAATCATAAAAGATACAAACAACAACAAATGCTGGCAAGGGTGTGGAGAAGTGGGAACCCTAATACATTGTTGGTGGGATTCCGAATAAGTGCAACCACTTTGGAAAACAGTATGGAGGATCCTCAGACGAATGGGAATGAACCTACCATATGATCCAGCAATACCACTTCTGGGTATCTACCCAAAAGAATGGAAACCAAACTACCAGACCGATGCATGTATATCTATGTTTATAGTTGCACAATTTACAATAGCCAAACTATGGAAGCAGCCAAGATGTCCATCAACAGATGAATGGATTACAAAACTATGGGATATGTACACAATGGAATTTTACTCAGACATAAAGAAGAACAAAATCATGTTATTTGCAGGGAAATGGATGCAACTGGAAAACATTATGTTAAGTGGAATGGCAGTTTTGAAAGAAACCATTCTATTGTCTTCAGAGATTAGGAAGCTCTCACAATCTTAGAAGAAAGAAAACATAGCGCTGGGGTCACTGGGAAGCAGCATTCCGGTGATGAGGTGGTAATATGCAACAGAGCCCTCATGCTCTGTTCATCCTCGACCCAGTTTCAACATGGTGAAGCTCCTTGATCTTCCTCCCACCCTCCCACAGAATTCAAAGAGCCTACCTCTGTGCTTCCCTTAAGTGACATGCATGCTGCTAGCTTAGCAGCTGGACCTGGTGGGTCACAGATGTGCCTCCTTCCTTGCTAGATTTCCAGCTCTGAGAAGACGGACTGCACCCACCTCATTGGACTTCCTTCCCTTAGTCTTGTACACCTAGAAGGAATATAATAAATGTTTGTTGAATTGAAATACATATGGGAATTTAGCAAATCAAGAATGTTTTTAGAACTTCAATTTCTTGGCTAATTAGACATAAAATTGGAAAAGAGGCTGAATGACAAATATTAAACTCTGAATCCTCTCCAAAATGTATAATAATGTGTGGAGCAGCAGGAATCTTTATTCTCTCCCTCTGAAAATATAATTATAGAGCTAGAAATGACTGGAAGAATCATTTGCTCCATTCTCCTCTGCCTCCAGGTAGGTTATATTAAATTATCTCAGACAGATGAAAATCTATTCTTCTTTTTTTATTTCAAAAAATGAGATTGTAATTCTGCCATTCTAGTATTAAAAAGGCCTCAGCAAAGCACATCGCCCTGACTTCTTTAAGGCCTGCATGGTGCATTTTAAGTTGCGATGGAGTAAGCAGGATAATATTGCTTTTTTTATAATTTTACAAATTACAGAGATACATTTATATATAACAAAAATATAATAGATATATAATATGACATCGATTTATTTATGTATATATATGTGTGTATAGAGAGAGTGAGAGAGTTTTTAAATTTGAATTTCTGAGAAGATTAAGTTTTTTTTTTTTTTTTACTTAAAGTATCCAACTCTTAGAATTTTCAGTGCTGCATGACAAAATCAGGCTTTAAATGTGAAAATGTGAATATGCTGACAAAAGAACCCAATGAGATGCCTGGCTCATATATATATATATTCTTCACTTCCAATTCACTCTTCCTGTGCCTGAAATTCTAGGATGTGGGTGAGTATATATTTATTTCCTTTCTGCTGTCATAAGAATTATAGATCTGAACTTGCAAGTATTAGTACTCATTCTTTCATTTCTATAAATAGAAGAAAAGACTCGGGACTTGGAAGGCAAAGAGGATGGAGGACTATGGATTGAGGTTGTTGCAATGAAACCTCAAGAGAGTTGGGGGCCTGAGGAAAATCCCGAGGTCATCCTACTCCTCTGAGGTTGGGAGCAAGTGCTCAGTGCCTCTTCTGTGTCATTATTCTGGAACTACAGTCATATTTCAGGAATGGATTTTCCTAATGTGAAGTGAAATAGAAATCAGAGATGTTTTAGATATTTGGAAAGAGATTCAAAAAGAAAAACAAAATGGTTATTAGGATAAAATATGACATAATAAAATTAGAACACTCCAATTTCTGGGTCAGTTGGGTTCAGATGTCAGTTCTGCCATTTAGGTGTTACTTGTACAAGACTCTTGAAACCTTTCCTCATTTTTAGAATGGGAACAATGTTATCTTTCTTACAAGTTCTTTAAAGAATGAATAAAATAGTGAGATCTGGAATTTAACATTCTTGATTAACAGTAGTTATTACTACATAATTTGTAGCAAAGAAAAACATGTTTATCTTATTAAAATTAAGGGGAGATCAATTCTAAAAGAGACAAATACTAAGTAAGTTAAATGTAGACTCATTACCAACTTACAGTATATAAAATAACATTGATATTTTTATGCATTCTATTGTGATAATTCAGTAAATGTAAAATAATTAAATAAGAGGCTCCTCAACTCTAATTGCAACTTTCACTTATCTATAGAGTCTTATTTTCTTCAAATGTGACTTGTGGAGTAAGATGTAGTCAATGCTGTGACCCAGATTCACTTTTCCAAGACCAAGAACTCATTCCCCCAGCGGCAGGACATGACGGCAGCTAAGGGTACTCCCTTCCCAGACAAGATCTGCCCACAGCTAATGGGTGCTGCCTAACCCAGGATCACCCTCATTCCCAGGCAGTCCACCTCTAGAGCTACCTGATGTCAGGTTACAAATATCAGACTGGCCCCTTGCCTCCCATTGGGACAACTCTACAGGGTTCCTTCTTCATGTAGAGGCTCTAGCTATGATTGACTGTATCAAAATCAATTCTCCCTCTGCCCCATCTGCTTCCTCTGTTCACATTGGCCATGACCCTGAGAGTGCTAACCAATCTCTATCTCACAATGTTTCCCAGAATTCAATCTACAACAGAAGGTTTCAGGGAAATATGTGTTGGCATGGAAGAAAGACCATCGGGTCTTAGAGAGAAAGAAGAATTTGAGGGAGCGATGAATACTCAGCATGCTCCCTGGGTCAGGAATGATGACAGAAAAATGTTGTGAAGATCCAGGTATGGTGGCGCACACTTGTAATCCCAGTACTTGGGAGGCTGAGACAAGAGAATTGCAAGTTTGCGGCCAGCCTCAGCTACTTAGTGAGGCCCTCCGTGACTTACTGTTTCAAAATAAATAATTAAAAAAATAGGGCTGGGAGTGTAGCTCGGAGGTAGAATGCTCCAAAGTCAATCCCCAGTACCACCAAAAAAAAAAAAAAAAAAGGAAGAAAGAAGGAAGGAACAAAGGAACGAAGGAAGGAATTTGTGAAAGAACCAGAAGTAGGCCTGGAGGTAAGCAGCAGGGGACTGAATGCAGGTGACTTGGCCTAAACAGGGAAGATCCCACACAATAATGAAAAGCCCACAGAACATGACGAGTCTATAGCAGAAATCAGCCGTAAGAGCAGAGGTCCCAGGGTTACCTCTGCCTCCCACAGCTCTGTAGGGATGAAATGCTGGCTGTGCTGGGCCGCCACTATCCTAACACCTTAAATAACAAAAGACTTTTTTTCTTTAGAAGTTTGTCCTCAACTCTAAAGTAGAAATCAAAGAGAAGATGGAATTTATCTGACTGAAATTGTCTTTACAGCCTTTTCTCCCTGGGCCAAAGCAATTCCATAACAATACTTAGATTCCCTTCAGCTTTCTCTTCTCCAGACAAGAAATAGAAGCTGTGTGTTTTGACCTCTACAGCATGTCAAACTACTCTTTTTATTCCAAACTTTTACATTATAGCACAGGGTTATAAGGAGTTTATAAATGCTGCAAACTCTGGCTTACAGCTTAAAGAGTCCAAGTGTGCTGTGCCACTGATTCTGTGCTATTTAAAAGGGTAGATTTTATACTTTACTGTAAAAATACTTGCCAGGTGTGCTGTAAACAGGAGCGTTGGAGAGTTTTCTGGCCGGGCCATCGTAATTTGGGGTTTATTGAGCATTTTATGATTTCTTACTAATAGTAGCATAGTGTTTTGGGTTGTGCTTCTAGGTACTGGTGAATTGGGTAAAGCCTGGTTACTTCCCCTGAAGTGGATGCCCAGGGCCCACCTGGCAGTCCTAGGGGTTCTCCTGTGAATGATTTGAATGAAAGCTTTTGTTCCCCCTTCGCAGGAGGTGGGACATGTTTTTCTTCCTTCTCCTCACCCCAGCATAAGGGCTTTTAAAGTTATTAAGAAATCATCAGCATGTGCATTATTCAACAGCTGTGCTGGATCACTCTCCCATCGATTAATGTCACTAGAGGGAGTATTGGAAGCCACTGGGGGTAGAGGAGGGAGAAGAAGGAGTCTTCTTGGAACCGCTCCTGTCTGGGGCCTGAGAGGGAAGATCAGAGCCACCATGCAGGCCACCTCCTCTCCCTCCTTCCACTGTCTGTGCTGAGCTCCCACAAGTCCTCTGCCGGAAGACTGGAGCAGGGTGCCACTGGTTAGGGATCCATCCCAGGTACTCCCATCCTGGACCTGGTCTCCACCCTGCTTCTTGCACCAGCCACAATCTTGGGAGGGAGCAGAAGATATAGCCAGTCAGCCACGGGCAAGTCCATACATACTGAAACAGGGCAAAACACATGTATTAGTTTGCTAGGACTGCTATAACAAAATACCACAAGCAGGGTGGCTTAAATAACAGAAATCTATCTCAGGGTGTCAGAGGCCAGAAGACCTAAAGCAAGATGTCAGCAGGATCTGGTTCCCTCTGAGGGACTGGGGAAGAATCTGTCTAGTCTTTGCTTCTGCCTTCCGGTAGCTGTGGCTTGGAGATAACTTCCTCCTGACTTTCTTTGGATTACTGCCTCTCTCTCTATGTCCAAATCCCCCCCACCTTCTTTTCATCAGGATACCAGTCAGCCTAGATTAGGAGTTATACCAATGACCTAATTTTAACTTGATTGCCCCTGAAAGACCATTTTCTTTAGATATGGTCACAGTGTGAGGCATTGGAGTTTAAGACTTCTAACGTATCTTTTCAAGGGATCACAGCTCAACCCAGCTCATAGTGGCATGCAATGTTATGGTTCTACTCACTGAATAGTAAGAAAAAAAATCTTTTCAAAACTGAAATAAATACAGGAGATTCTTTAAAGGGAACCTAACAAGATGATTATTTGAGAACCAAGTGTATAGCCCGGAAGCCAGACCAAACTACCTGCAAATTGCCTTTCTGCCAGTTGCTGGTGAGGGCGACTTTTTTTTTTCTCCCTCCATATAAAAAGAAAGCACTTCTCAGAACACAGCCTGTGTGTGTGAGAGGTAAGGCACTGGCTAACACCCCAAGAGCTATGGAGACATGCATACTAGTTTCCTCAGAGGCACTGCAAACCAACACAAGCAAATTGAGATTTGAAGTTTATCTTCTAGCCAATCTGGAAATCTATTGTTTCCAGGTTCTTCCAAATTTGTATTTTCCAAAGAGACAGATCTTTTTCTCTTCAGAGAAAAAGAAAAAGAGGAAGAAGTCACTGGCTGAGTCAATAGACTCTGTGGGTCATAGAAGCAAATTACCAAGCTAATAACAATGGATTTCAGAAATTGTTAATGTGATCAGATTTGAACAAGCTTCGGAAATGGCCCCTAATTCACAGTACCAAGGGTAGTTTTCTAAGCTATCCATTGCTTTCAACAACCCCATTATAAAACCAACTAAAAGTGAAAAAAGCAAATTCAGCAGCAACCTATCTTGTCAGGACAATGAAACTTTCCTCACCAGGAAGCCGTGTTCAGAGAGATATTCAATACCGAGTAATTCTATTTGAATTTTTTTACTCATAGAAGTGTAGAAAGAGAACTTGTGCAAGAAATTGCAGTGGGAAGGGGGATGGAGTGTGTGGAAGAGACACTCAGGAAACTTTCTACTGAGGTAAAGAGAAAAGATTTCTGGAGTTTCATTGTAGGAAATAAAAATTATCAGGTCCCACAACTTTACTTCTTAATGTATATACTCGAACTTCTTATAATAAAATGTCACTGAAGACCAATGACAGCTGCCCAGTCAGCAAATGAGACACTGAAGTATAAAATTCCCCAAGGTGCCTACACATAGTAGTTATTCAGTTAATGCCACACTTTAATTTCTTTTCATATGTAAGCTGATCCACATATCTTAGTTTCCCTGAACAATCCCTGTTTACACTGTTTGACTTGACAAAAATATGTATAATGTCTATGTTCACTCTCAAAAATGTCCAGCTTTGGACCGTAAGTTATATGGTCCACTCTATTGATATGTAACCTAGGGAGAGTCTACAAGTACCCTACTACTTAGGTTTTGAGTGTTTTGTTTTGTTTTGTTTGTTCTATTTTGTAAGTAACACCTGAAATGTCCTTTCGAATTTTAGTTTCTCTTGAGACTTATTTGCTCTGATATTAGGCATAAGTATTTTTTTTTCTTGTGTGATGTTAGACTTATTTGTGTAGGCTGTTTCTTCCTTCTTTTTAAAAATAAGCTAATTTCTTCTGAGTAGATCTATCAGTTGACAAATATTTATTTTGTCTACTATGTGTAAAACAGCATAGGTGATATTCTGAAACAGCACAGGCAATATTCTGGAACAGAGCAGAAAGCTCTTATTCAATTAAAAATATTCTTCCTATACTTAATAAGTTACTTAAGTCTTTCTGATTTGGAAATATATATAAACTAGAATAAAAATAAAGCAGCCTTCCAGGCTGGGCATTTGGAGACCTGGGTTCTCTGCCCAGCTGCTAATTAGCCTTGAGGAAGGCCTTCTCCCCTCACCGGATCCCAGTTTCCTCATCCATAAAATGAGAGCATCACATGCAATAACCTCTGAGGCTCTTTTCGGCTCTAAAATTCTATGATCTGATGAACCATCTCTTTTCAATTGATTAAAATGAGCGTTAAGAGATTTCCTAAAGTAAACAAGCCAGGCATGATTCCAATTTGTTTTGTTTTCCCATTTTTCTTTTCATTCAATTTTCCATCTCAGAGCGTTTAGGGGAATGCAAAGTAAATATTTCCAAATTGTCATTTAGAAATGACACCTGAAATCTCCCCCACTTAGGATGCCTCACACATGTCCTTTTTAACTCAGAAAGTTTAAAAGCAAACAGCATCTGCACAAAAAGTTGTCTTAACCTTTGGCAATGAATGCATCCATCCATCGCTTTTGGTGTTTTCTCAAGTTTGTTATCTTATAAACTGTAATTTGGAAGGATAAGAAAGCAAAGAGGAATTGATGAAAAATAAACCATAATATTCCCACCAACAACCAAGGGATGCGTCACCCAACCAGATTAAAGTCACTGGTGAACCAGCCCCTCCTAGATACTCACAGTCTCTCAGCACCAAATGACCTCATTTGTTGGCTCAGTGGTTTAAAAGAAGCTTTCTATTTCCCATGGTTGTGCTTCATATGCTCTAATCCATAGGGATTACTGTGGCAGAATGTTTCAACCCAGTGTAGCTTTCTGGCACAAGTAATTTTCATCAGAGCAAAACTTGTAGTCAATTTATAACCAACAAAAATATTGAAATCTTAAAGGTATATGGTAGGAATCAAATTTAAATGATCTCAGGACTTAGTTTCTTTTCTTAAATTACATTTTTGAAAATATTTTAACACCATTTAAAAAAAAACTACAACTCAAACACAGTGGAATCAAAGTGAATCCACATTTTTATTTTATTTTTTGATTTTATGTACAGCCGGTTGTCAATGTGTTTATCTTGGTAGGGAAAGGGGCAGGTGAGGGATAAAATAGGAGTTAAGATAAAAGAATGATCTCAGTGTGGAATTTTTACATAAATATTAGGAAGTGGATGGCAGAATTGAAAATCTATATGGCTCACAGGAAGCAGGTGTGGGAATACAGAAAGCTGCAGCTTACCTTCTGTGAAGCAAAATACTCACTCGAAGTGGTTCTTTTGCTTCCCTTCTAATATCAGGTTTGGAATTCAGGACTCTCTTAAGAGTACTACCACGTGCCTACTATGTGTCAAGTAGAACTGGCTATATAATTTAAGGGGACCAGAGTAAAATGAAGGTGCAAGGTCCCTTGCTCAATCATTATGGAGACTTTCAAGATGGTAACAGCAGAGCATTAAACCAAGGGCTGGGCCCTGTGCAAGGCCACTTATACACAGCTCTGATGCCTCTGGTACCAGGTGTATCTGCACCACATCAGCTTCCATCCTGAACTCTACAATCCTGAAGGCTTGCAGTACTACCTGGGCTTTACAGATGAGGACATTAACTCTCTGAAAGGTATTTCATTCCAGCTTCGATCAGCTAGGTTGAGTTCGGATTTCCCACCAACAGGTCTAGTGCTTTCTACCAGTTAGCCACTCTACAATATACAGAAGGCTGTAAAACAATATCATACCTGTACTCCTGGTTCTCTAAAGAAGAGCTACACCCAACCAGTAAGTCTTCTCAATATGCCCTACCTGTCTATGCTTTGCTCAGTTTTTTCTACATTAGTATTAGCTAAGTGAATTATACCTCTGATTTATAAATTCCTGTTAACAGGACAAGAGAAATATATCTGCTAACATTCATTCAAAACCATTCAATCAGCACTATGCCAGGCACTAGAAGTACACACACACACACACACACACACACACACACACACACAAATGCAAATGCACAATGGAGTTCTTTCCCTTAAAGGACTTACCAACCTAAAAAGACCCACAGAAAACTCCAGAAATGTATGATGAACACAAAAATTGGGTGTGGACAAGGCTCAGCATGGAACCAGAGAATTAAATCAGAGGGGACATGGGAAAAGTTTCCAAAGAATAGGATACTTGTTGAAGGTGAGAAAAAGGTATTTAGATAAAACTGTGGGAGAAAATTTCAGAAGTAGGAACAATGTTTGCAAAGGTCCACAAGTTATTAAGTGGCAAGGTGTTGAGGAAGGATTCATGTGCGGAGTGGTAGGAGGCAAAAATGAAGAAGATGAAAGCAAACTGTCAAGGGATCTTGTGTACAAAGCCCAGGACACCTGCTTTCTCCTAAAAGCTTTGTGTAATCATTGTGGGAACCAAATGGCATTCCCGTGACCAAAGACATGACTCTCAAGGAGGAAAGACTTAGAAATGGAAATCCTAGGCTTTGTAGTCAAAAGCTGGCCCCAACCTTCCCAGTCCTATTCATTCTCGGTTCTCTATAATAATCATCCCATAGATGTCCCAGGGTTCCTGAGAATGAGAAAGGCCAGGTTTTGTGGAATTCTTAAAAGAATTGATTTCATGTCTGAATGCCCACCCACAACCCCGAGTTCCCTAATACCAGCCCCACCAGCCTTACCACACAGTTACAAGCGTTCAATCTGCCTCCCACAACTGACCCAGGATCTTTAGGTCTTGAATGGAGGATCCAATCCCTCTGGAGCCAGAGGACCTTCTGGGGCAATTCTGTGGCTTAATGAATCTCTAAGTCACCATCTATGCAGTCCCTCAACCTAAGTCCCATCAGTTTCATCCATTCGCTATTTCCCAACCCCTAGCCCCTTCCATCTTGCCATTGCTGCCCTAGTTCAAGGTTTTGTCTTGGACAACTGCATGAGCCTCTGGGTTGGTCTCTGGCCTTATTCTTCCTCTGCTCAAAATCATCCTGCACACAGCTTCCCAAACAAAATATATAAAGCACAAATCTGACTAGTTCCCATCCCTGCTTAACAGCTTTTCTATCCACTACTTGACAAAGTACAAGCTCCTTGGCATGGCATTGGAAGCCATTCATAGCTAGCCCCAGCCTATCCCCTCTGGCCTAACATCTTCCCTCACCACCCGCCTCCCTTAGCATTTTTGTGAGTTAAAACTACTTGCGACTTCTGCTTGCACAAGTTGAATGCACATGCACTCCTTATCTATTCTCTCTACCTAGAAGTCTCTCTTTCCATTCTTTTCTAGCTGATTCTGACTCATTGTTAAAGAGTTGATTCATTTCCACCCCCACCCTGTGATAGGTGCTTTCCTCTATCTTTTCCCAAAGCCCCAAAATTCTCTGCATGTGGATCTTCCAAAACTGCATCATCATTATTATGTGTTTATCTTTCCTCTAGATTATGAGCTGTTTGAGGATTCTTATCACATCTCATTTATTTCAGGAGTCTAACAGAGTGTCTATACCCACTGTGTGAAAGCAAGTATATGCCATGACCTTCTAAGTTGGGGGTCCCAAGATAGAAAGGAAAAAAATTAGGGAACATAGGTAGAAATAAATGTGAAATACTCATACGAGGTCATAGAAGAGATAACTTCATTTTTTTCTCATACTGCTTTAGAAGCAGAACACTTCCTATTACTAAATATATTCTAGAGATATCCATGGAGAAAGAAAAGGTGGTGATACTTTGCTCTGCCTTGGATTTTCTACAGAACAGGATTTCAAAATGATTATCACCCTTCAGGAAAGCCTAAAAGTGTTAGGAGTTCTCCAGTTCCCCAGGACAAGATAGGTCATGTGAATCAACTTTATTAAGACAAAATTGACGAGGTATCGGCAGCCCTAATGCTTTTTCCTTTTTGTCCTTGACTGAGTTGTTAAAAGGCAGCCATCCATTCTGAGATGGTAAGAAAGTCTCACTTGAGGTAGCAAGACAGTCAGAAGGGGAAAGCCTTTTCTTTCTTTCTTCCTTTTTCTTTCTTTCTGGTATATAGCTCAGGACTAATTTGAAGACGAGAAACGATTCCAGTGCCTTGTAAATTGTGATCCACATTGCAACTCCTAGCAGCCACAGTTCCGCACAGTTAGAAGTCAATTAAGGGAGGCCCAGGATTAAGACATCATGGAGACTGAATTATCTCACGCCAGCAGGAAAGAGTCTCGTTTCTTCAGTTCAGGTTCATGGTCTTTGGAGCAGAAGTAGTTTCGAAGAGGAAAGAAAATGCAGGTAATGGTGGGCTGTTGCTTTTTGCAAGACAAAGAAAGAAGATTCAAAACTAAATATATAATCAGTCGTTCAATATTCCTTAACTAATTAATTTATTTTTAAATATATCTTGGGTACAAATTTCAGGTCTGTCGGTTCATTGGGAACAGCTAAAAATACCAAAACATGGAATAAACCACAACATCCTACGGCTCCTCCATATGTTTTATTTTCTTTCCCTGTTTATGGGATAAAATAGGTGAAATAAAAGTAAAAGTTTAATTACAAGAAATAAAGTATCAGCAGTGAAGTTCACAGCCAGTTGCTGTACTCAGAGTCATGGAGCATGTTCCTATGATCCTATTGTAGGCTTTTGATTGTGCAATAAAATAATTCCAACAATAAAAACCATTAGTATGCAGGTGTTCTACAATTTTCTTGGGGAGCTGGCATGCATTTGATAAATGCACTCCCAAACCCCAAGCTTCTATGAAGAGGCATGTGGCTTCTCCCAGAAAAGGCTTTTGCACACCTGCAGTAATCAAGCAGGAACATAATGGGAGGCCAGGGGATTGACAGGACATACACCTTCCTTTCTTTAGGTGAATGCCTAAGTATTAATGAAGCCTGGGGTGTAGAAAGGCAGTACTGTCATTTGCTAACTTTGCCCACCCACATTTTTAGTGACTATCACTTTAGAGATTTATGTGTGACTCCTCAAATAAGCATAAAGGGAACAAACCACATTCTAAATTATTGCAAAATTAAAAATGATAACCAGGCCTTTAGAATAACTCTATGGCCATTATAGTGAGGAGATGATTAAGGCATTTGATCAACAAACATTTACTGTGCAAGTTTGAATGATGTGTTCTCATACTAGGTTTGAAAATGAAGAGGATGGGAATCTATATCTAAAGCCTTTCACTGGACTCTCCAAGCCAGCAGAATCCTTTTAGAGAAAGCTTTTATGCATCGTTCATATTTAAAGCACATTGAAGCAGAGCTGTCTGTGGGTGTGGAGGCAGAAGCCCTCAGCCCAGCTGCAGCCATCTGCTGCTCCAAGGTGTAAAAGGCCTACGAACCTGCTCTCTAAGCCCCAGCAACTCCCAATCTATATGAATATGCATTGGATACATGAGGACATTTCTAGTGTTTAAGTGTTAGCAGAGTATTTCTTTCCCTTTATCTGGTTAGTCAGCCTGATTTGAACCCTCTATCTCCACAGCCTGTTAACACAGGAAATAGGGGAAATCAATCCCCAGGAAGTCTTCACCCATCAGCTCACTTTTTCAGCATCTCTTGAGGGTCCCCTCCCAGAATCAATAAGAGAGATGAAGGAGGTATCTCTTCCATCAGTGCTTGAGTTACACTGGTGAAGGAGAGTTCAAAACTGAGTTTGAAGCCAGGTGTGGTGGTACATAACTATAACCCCAGTATTTGTGAGGCTGAGACAACAAGATCCCAAGTTCAAGGCCAGCCTCAGTAACTTAGCGAGACCCTGTTTAAAATAGGGCTGGGGGTATAATTCGGAAGTAGAATGCTCCTAGGTTCAATTCTTAGTAACACACACACACACACACACACACACACACACACACACACACACGTGGATATGAAAGGAAGAGTCCTCTTCAGGCTACCATTCCAGTGTCAAGAATTTTCCCATGAGGGGATTTTTCCGGGGTCCTAGGTGGATCACAGATGTGATCAAGGCCTTTCTACTCTCTCCTGTTGTAACACATTTCCCCTTCACCACTACCTCATCGTCTTGTCTGTCTTAACTCCTCTTCTTCATTGGGGAAAATCTGTGATCAGGTGGTCAGCGTGTGAGGAGTGAAATGAGGTCAAGGTGTCCTATCTAAGGCAACTCTAAGGAAAAGATCCAAAAGGGGAGCTCTAAGCCAACATCTATACAAATTACTAATGGCTGAAGACAGGAAAACTTAGTAGCAATGCCAAGTTCAAAGGAAAGGGGTAGATTGAAAATGGGAAATGAAGCCATAGGTCAGGATCCAGGAGGAAATAGGAACAGAATTGGATCAAAAGGGAGGCAGGATGATTCCAGCCAATTGTTCTGGCTTCTGCTGGGCTGCTTTTGACTTATCTGGGTATTTTGGTGACTTGATTATTAGGTGCAGTAACGGTCAGAAGTATTGGCTGAAAGGTTCACAGTGAAAGCTGCTACGCCCCTTTGTCAAAAACTTTTGGTTCCTACCGTATCTATTGTGATGGTCAGTCTGGGTTTACAACTTAACTGGATTTTGAAACACTTAAGATTATGTGACTTTGGGTACCGTGTCGATGAGATAATTGGTTTATGCAATGGCAGATTGAAGGGGAAGTCCTGCCCTGAATATAGACAGCACAGTTCTGATAGGCACAGGGCCTGGATATAAAGGAGAAAGCCACGTGAAGGCATGTGTGGTTCTTTTTGAGGAAAACATGTCTGCTCTTGTCTGCGATATCAGCCTTCATCTCTTAGAATTGGACCTTCACCATTGTTTCTTTGGAGAATTTTCTGGCCTTTCCATCTTGGACTGGAATTGAATTAGTGGTCACTCTAATTCTGAGACTTCAGCTCTTGGACCACTTGACCAGCTGCTGGTTCCTCCAGCTCTCCTCATGCAGGTGACCACTTGGGATTATGAGCATGCTCCACCATGCCCATCATGAGAAGGTAACTTAAAAATCTGGTTCTCTCTGATCCTAAAGGTCAGTAATTGAAGACCAAACATTTCTCTTATTGAGAATTAGGGGGAAGGATGGTGATCAAAATCCTGTGACATTCCTAAGCCAACCAAGCTTCTTTTTCAGATATTCTTTTACTTTTCAAACTGTATTTTAAACAGAAAAAAAGAACTCCAGGCACATGGACAGCTTTCATAAAGCAGCACTCTATACCTGCCCCCATGCTAAGAGTTTCTGAAGCCACAAAAATCATGAAAAAGTGTTACTGCCCTCAAGGTTTTTTCAATCTCAGTAGAAAAATAGAAGACATATTTGAAATGTGTGCAAATGTAGATGTGTTTCAACTGGATTTTTCTAGGAAAGTACCCCGAAACTTCAATGGAATAATCACTTATTTGCTCATGATTCTATGGGTTTGCAATTTGAGTTGGTCTCGGCTGAGTCATCTTATCTCTGCCCTATTTAGTATCTGCTGAACTCACTTTTATATTGGGGCATCAGCTGGACATCTGGAGTCTCTGGATCTTTCTCTTCATTAGAAGAAAAGGCAGACTTATCCACAAAGTGGAACAGTTCCAAGATGGCAAAGGCAGAGGTTTCAGGCCTCTGGTGGCTTACGTTCCCAGCCTGATTATCATCTTTTCTTCTACAATCTGTAGGTCAAGTCAAGTCACAAGTCAACAGCAATGCAAAGGTAGAGAGGCCAATTCCATCTCTTTATGGAACAAGCTGCAAAGGATAGGTGACCATATTTAATCTACCATAGTCACCTATTGGTCATAATTATTTACAGTACTCCTTGTGCCAGATAAATTCATCCACTTCCAAGACTGCCTGAAATTCAATTATATGATAAAACATGGAGTCCAGTATCTCAGAAACTGCATCTGGCCCAGCTGTGGATGAGGTTCCTTGGTTACAGCTCCTTGTATGTGGCTTCTCTCTTAATCCAGAAATTTGTGAACTAAGACAAAGAGTCTGTCTCCTTCCTCTTCCATACCCAACATACAAAGGTGAGATGGCAATCAGATAATCATAAGAGACACTCCATTCAAAAAAGAAATGGGAATCACTTAAGAGTCATTGATCCATATCAATTGAGGAATATAGTCATATATATATATATTACCATAAGAAATAGCCCTGGTTCCCAGATGAATAGCTTTTCTCATCTTGCTTTCTGCCCAAAGAAATCTGGGGATCCAAAGTCATGTTTTAAATTTTGAACTATCTTGGTTTCTTTTAATGAAAGTTTGTTCAAGTCTCCCTTAAAACTTCATGGGGTTTATATGTATCAGGCTTACAGTCCATTTCAATAAACAAGGACACACACACACAATTCTTTTTGATGAAATCTCCTTCCTTCTTTGGGCAGTATATCAGAATGATGCAAGTCAATGCCTTAAATCTTTTTCTTTTTTACATATGCTTTTATTGATACAATGTAATCATACATCATAACTTAAACGTTATTTTTCTATTTGAGAGAATCTGCTAAAATCAACCATGAATCTTCCTAACGTCCTCACAAGGGCCTTAAAGTCACTCCCTTAATTATATTTTAAAAGAAAAGAATCTTTTGAAAAAATGGAGAGCCTAGGAATAAAAAATGAGTTTATCTTTGAATCTAGAAAATTCTGATCCCTCTTATATTTTTTTTTACTTTCTGCTTACAAACTGAATCATTCTTTATTCTTTTTTAGTTCATTTCTTCTTCCCATGTATTATTAACATTCTACCTAGAAATTTCCTTAGCCAGATCCACAATTTTATTGATTATACTTTCTATCTTCCAAGTTAACCACATGCAAGAGTTTTCCAAATGTTTTGATCCAAAGCCCATGCCACATGTTTTAAATTTTTGTTAAAGCAGCACCCTACATCTAAATGCCAATTTCAGCTTTAGTTAGGTTTTGCTGCCCAAAAAGACTGCATAAAAAATTAGTGGCTTAAACATTTATTTGTTCATAATTCTGTGGGCCGGCACTTTGTATTGGGCCCAACCACATGCTGATTTGGCTGATCTGGTTATAGTCATTATGAATAACCTGTCAACAGCAGAGTCCAACTCTGGCAACATTTCCTGGGGAACCCGCCAACCACATAAGGACAGGTTGATTACATTGGATAATTTTTGTGTAATAGAAAGGCAGCACTTTGTTCTCGTAGGAATAGGTAGTTATTCTGAATATGGATTTGCCTTCTCTTCCATAATACTTGTGCAAAACCATCATCATGGATTTACAAAATGCCTTATTCGATATCATAGTGCTATACATAGTATTTCTCTTGACCAGGGAACTCATTTTAGCAAATAAAATGGGCCATGGGCTTTTGCTCATGGAATTCATAGGCTTACTACTATGATCCTCATCTTCCTGAAGCAGCCAGCTTGATAGAATGGTGGAAAAGCCTTTGAACACTCTGTTCTGGAACCAGCTGTGTGCCAGTACTTCTCCAAGCTGGTGTGGTATCCTGTAGGATTCAACAAATGTTCCAAATTAACAACTAATATATTATAGTGTTTCTCCCAGAGAGAGGATTCAGAAGTCAGAGTTTCAAGGGGTGGAAATAGAGTAGCTTCTCTTATATTACTCTAATCTTCTAAATTTTCGTATTTCTCAAAACCTGGGGGCTCTGCTAGTTTGGAAGTTTTGCTGCAAAGGGGTAATGCTTCCAAGGGCACCAAAAATATAGTTTCATTAAACTAGAAATTAAGAAGGCGACCTGAACACTTGGGCTCTTCATGCTAGTAAACGAATAATCAAAGAAGGGAGTTGCTGTATTGGTTAGGGTAATTGATTCTATTAAATAAAATTGATTTGCCATGTGAGAGATTTTTTTTTCATCCACCAACCGACTCTGACACCAGCTGAGTGTTCTAAAATTAAATTCTCAATTTTGTCATTAACTACCTGGAGTTAGTCTTCAAACTCCACAGGCTTTAGAGATTCTACAGTCCCACAAGACTACCTTCACTTCAGACTGCAGTCACAGTAATCAGTCCTCAGGTTACCATTTCTGTCTTACTTGGCCATGAAGTCAGAAGTTATCAGAGACCCTTCCTCAGATTCTGTAATTTGCTAGCATGAATCACTGAACGCAGGAAAATGTTATGCTTACTATTACAGTTTCTTTTAAAGGATACAAATGAACAACCACATGAAGAAGTATATAGAGTAAGATCTGAACAGGTCCTAAATGCAAGAACCTCTGTCCAGTGGTTTCAGCCACCCTGTGCCACCCTGCTATTTCACAAGTGTATCCACCAACGTAGAAGCTCCCAGAACCCTATCATTTAGGTTTTTTTTTTTTTTAATGGAGGTTTTATTATGTAGACACAGCTGATTAAGTCAAACCCACTGGTGAGCTCAATCTCTATCCCTCCACCCTCCCAGAAGTTGGGAAGTGAGGCTGAAAGTTTCAACCCTCTAAAGATGCTACTACCATCTTTCACCCAGGAAATCTCAAGGGTTTTAGGAGCTCTGCGCCAGAAACTGGAGACAAAGACCAAACATTTTGCTCATTACACTACACTGTGCACAATGAGGGCAGAGTCCTTTAGATTCTCCCATTCTCTGTGGTGATGAAAGTAAACGGAAACATTAATCCAATGGAGACGGGCTTCTGCCAGCACAGACCTGCAGGAGTGAAGGTTTAGGCCCCCTTCTATTTAAGTTGTGTTCACAGCGGTTAACATTATATAACATTGTGTAAGGCATAGGATATTAAAGGGTGAATAGAATTGAACTAGAAGAATAATGAACATTCCTCAATAAGCAAATTAACACATGAGACTTCTTAAATCCTCCTTGGAGGAATGAGTTAGAGTTTTTTTTCTTATTCTTGGTTATTGTTGTTGTTTTTTTAACTGCATCATGTAAAGCAGAAACAAGATTATTCTCCTTATTTTGAAGTTAACATAGCTTAAGAGGTGTATGGCTATCAAATTATCAAGGTGTTACCTGTACTGGATTTTTCTATCCTCAACTTATTTGAGCTGGAATCACTTTTCATGGAATCTCCTCCTCTGTGTGGCTCCAGGCTACAATTTGCCCAGGCAATGGGAGAGAAGCAGCATGCATTACTCTCGGGGTTTTTCACAATGAAATGAAGTGAAATACTGATCAGATGTGTGTGGAAGGTTTCAGCACATCCTGAATCTCTTCTGCCTGGTGTCCAATTCTTCTCCTGACAGGTGGCAGTGCTGACCACAGCAGCCCCAGGTCTGCCTCCTAGTCACTGGGTCCTAGTGCTTGGTGACTGGACCACAGAGGGAGTCATGGCGCTACTTTGGCAGAAGGGTGTCCAAGATTCTCAGATTTCCTTCTCACCAGGTCCACTTACCCCAGTGCTTCTGGACAAACAGATAATGATTCTTCTCCAACCCTCAGCTCCTCTTCTGAGACCTTACATCCCCAGTTTTGCCTATGGCTATGGAAGATCTACCATCTATAATAAATCCCTTATCCCATAATCTGCACTGAGGCTCTGCTTCCCTGTCTGAGTTCCAGTGTAACCAAGGTATGTAAGAATATGACAGGAAAAGCTACAGAAGAAGTGTTTTAAATGGAGTCACTATTGGAGAAACAGTTCTTTTCCCTGCTCCTAATGTTTCTGTCCAAGGAGGGATGTTCTGCTATTAAAACCATTTTGTACTCTCTCTATTCTATCTCACTCCTCTGTTGATGAATTTGGGATAAGGAAGTAGGTCTGCATAGCTCTGTCCCTTCCTTTTTCTCTGGGGATTGAGCCTGCCCACTGGAGAGCCCACATTGAGCTCTAAGTTCGACAGACATGGATCCCTTCAGTGGGCCAACTCTGCCTGTGAGGGGGGCATCAGGTGCATCACATTCTGGATTATAAGATTCACTTGCCACCATCTCCAATATCAGACTTATCGGAATAAAAAAAATCAATTTGGCCTTCACCTGTTCTATTTCTGTGTATTTTCCATCTGGTTCAGAACTCAGATGAGGAAGAACAGTGTTCATTGTGAGGCTCCCTGGAACCCCCAGAAAGATTACTCAAGGATAACAGCCTAAGAAAGCCTTCTGCCGGCTCCTGAAGGATATAATGGAAAGAGGAGAAAAGAGAAATGGGAATGCAGGCATAGGAAACAGTATGAGCAAAGAGAGGATGCTGCAGGCAGGAAAAGGGGAATGAGTCTGAGGAATGCAACTGTCTCAAGCAAAGGAGAAATAATCAGGGACAGAGGTCGATGAGGGAGAGGATAGTGTGACTGCTGATGAAAGGCCTTGAAGACTGAAATTAGGATTTTAATAACAATGATTTTAATTTTGTTCCAATTATTCCATTCCGTCCTAATACTAAATTTAATGATCAGCTTCACTTCCAATTTAGCAAAATATGCAATCAGCTCTTTTAGAGGTCTCTGTTACTCCTAATATCTGCTTCTTACTATCTAAATCAGAGAAACGACTTATCAATAGTAATAATGGGCCTGGGCTCTTATTGGTCTCTCTCCCAGCACTCTTACTTCATTTGACTTTACTTGGAATATATTAACATATAATATATCATCAGTCTTACAACATCAAAATTATTTCTCAGGAGTAAAGCCCCTTTTTCTATGCTATAAGAATTATTTCATGGTGCTTTACTAAGAAAGACAAGAGAGAGATAGGATGATAGAAACGTTCTGCCCTGGCTCAGTGTCTGCAGGAACGTTACCAATGAATTTTGTCTCTCTGTGTCTGACTTCATCTGTGTGTTATGAATCACACTGTTGGAAAATGCACTGATATTTCCCTTTAGTCCCTTTTGTCTCCTCCCACTCCCCCTCCCCACATTTCAAATTCATTTTTGTTTCTGTTCCAAGCCTAATGAGACTGTGATCAATGGGTCTCGAGTTGACCCTGCCTTCACGTCTTCAATCATACCTTCTCTGTCTAATCCACTACGTGCTTCTCTTTGTCAACTGATGGATTTATTTAGTTAAGACAATGAAAAATACAATCACGCCTCAACTCCACAAACAGGCCTCTGGTTTGATTTTCTTCATTTTATGAAATCCAGCCAACCACAGACACTAAACTCTGCCTTTATAGAATCTGTCTCTGGACTGATGACATTTTCTTCCTCTGTGAAGACATTTTAAAGTCCACTCTTTCCTGGCCGAGTCACTTTGTGTGTAGTGTGCTCTGCTGGATGGCTTCCTTCTGGGCTTGGATCTCAAAAGCTCTTCCCCTTAGCTGTTGTCTGCATTAGTTATATCCTCATTGTCCCTCTTTCCTCACTACCTGGGGGCTCCATGCACAGCCAGCCCCTGCCACAGGGAGAATGGGACAGGCTAACAGCCCAGATGCCCACAACAAGCTGCCCATAGAGGATTCTGATGACCGCAGGCAGGAGACAATGCCACAACTGTAAACCTATAGCCCTTTCTACTCCTAGAATTGTACCAACATCATATTTGTTCCTAAAAGGTCTTTACATGTGCACACTATTAAACAATATGGACAAAAAGCTTTCACATGTGTCATCCCACATGTTGCCTCTGACTTTACCCACTGCTTTCTTTTCAGCTTCCTTTGTAGACCGGGTGCATGAGCTTCAGAGGGTACAGTTGCCTGCTTAGTCAACATGGCATCTGAGCAACTTCATGAGGATGGCTTCCTGTTCCTTCCACACCAAGTCCTGCAGCCTCCGGGACTCTGCTCTAACTCTGCCACCACCACAATCTATACCTACCCAGAGCCCCTCTATGCCCACTGCCTCCATTGCTTCCTGCTTCTGCTCTACTCTGTCATCTCCTGGCATGATCTATCTGTGTGTGTGTTTCCCGAATACTCTCAAGGGAGATCCAGGGACTTTAAATGTCCCCAAGACATGCATGGAAGCAAGCCTCCATGACTTGGATTCATCTCTGCACCTAAACAAACTGGGGTAGTGGAGGTCTATGGCATATGCAGAGGAAGGGATAAGAAGTGGGATATGACTGTCTCTCCCTGTTTGTCTTGGTGTTCCTTTTTGATAAAAGCCTGTTTTGTCTTTTCTCTCATTCTAGGATAGAGGGATTCATTTTAACCTGATTTTTACTTAAACAGGATTAAGAGAACACACTGTGATTTTGTCTACTCCTTATTTCCTTACCTGATACATTTCCTTTGTCCTTGCATCCTTGCAATAACTTGTACCCCAGGTACCTGGGGACATCACCTTTCCCAGGTAGCCTTGCTTCCAGGCTGCTTTCTAAGGGTGACCTGCAACTCATGCAGAGAAAATGAACTTTTATGGTACTAATCCAATTTCAATTATATTCACCCAGTGTAATGGATCTCAATGAAATTCATCTTCTCCCTCTTTTTTTTTTCATTTGTGTGCTTAATGCTTTGATAAACAATCATCCGTATTTGCAAAAGGAAGAAACAAGTAAAGAATAATTGAATTCCAATATTGCTTGGGAAATATAGTCATAAATATAAGAATGTTAAAAAGGTGCAAGGGACACAGAAAATCATTTGTGCAGTGAGTACACTGTAAGAGAAAACACTCTCAGATCACACCATGCACTTCTTTCATAAGAGTAAACACTTCCAGCTGAGGACTTTTTCAGGATACAGCATTGGGAGAAATAGTTCTCTTGTAGCTACCTCTGTATCCAGCCAGGAAGACAGTCAACATTTAATAACGAGAAAGCCACACACAATAGGGAGAGTGGGGATCTTTCCTCTTTAAATAATTCGTAATGCATTTTTTATGCAATTGCAATTAACCAAAGAGAAAAGTTTGGGCCTACTCATCCCATTTTCAAAAATCGCTAATAGCACATACTGCGTACAAATAATGCTTGATATCATTCTAAATGCTTTCTCACATTCTTTAGTTTTATTCCTGTTACAATCCTGAGAGGCAGTCAGAAAGTGCATTAGTTTTGCAAATGAGAAAGTAGAGGGAAAGGAAGTCATTTGCCAAAGTTGACACAGCTAGTTAGTGACAGTGTTGGATTGGAACCCAAGTTTGTTAAACGGCCATCCAGCACACCCAGCAGCGC
Source organism: Graphiurus murinus (assembly GCA_004027655.1). Lineage (NCBI taxonomy): Eukaryota > Metazoa > Chordata > Mammalia > Rodentia > Gliridae > Graphiurus > Graphiurus murinus. Next base: position 113,665 of record PVLC010001387.1, read on the forward strand.
ATCAATCTCTTACGCTAGTTCCATACTGGCCACGAGCTCCCAGGCATTCCTGGAATCCGTGAAAATTGTATTTTTGATTGAGATTCCACTGACTAATTATGTTCTGTGTCCAAGCCAAAGAATGCCATATTTAATTTTGGGAAATGGAGGTTTAAATGTAAATGCATCTAACATCTTGCATGCAAGGCTCCTGCTTGAATTTCTCCTAGCACCTCTTTCTCTCTCTCTCTCTCTCTCTCTCTCTCTCTCTCTCTCTCTCTCTCTCTCTCTCAAAGAGCTAAAGAAAGTCTGTAGCCTCTCCCTAATCCTCCCAACAGGCCTGTGAAAAGCCCAGTGGGCAGTGTTACTTATGCCCGATTTACAAATAGAAAAACTGAGCCACAGATGGTGAAAAATGGAGCTGAGTAAGGGATTTTCCCAGAAGCAGTGGCATATCGGACCCAGGCCACTGCTTGCCAGGCCTGCCAACCTCCAGTTGACCACATTTTCTGAGAAGGTTGTCTCAAAGGACTGATAAGCTTCTGAGACTTGGGTGTGTTTCAGCTCCAATATGCACACACTTTGAGAGGTAGGAAGATACAGGGTTCAGTGAAAAGGGGTGTTGCAAGGGGTAAAGGATATGTATGGAAAGTGCTTGGCATCTAGGAGCTGGCAGGCAGTGGGGGCACAAGAAATGGTAACAGAAAAATCAGCCTCTGCCTTAAAAGAAATGAGGCTGCTTATGTGAACTAAACATATATGGAAGAAAGGCGAGAAGGAAGAAAATGAGGGAAGGAGAAGCCTTTTTAAATAGAAATATTGGCTCATTATCCCTTTCCTGTGACTCGTTGGGAGTCTTACAAAATAGTTTTATCTTCTGTAACATGATGTTTGATGGCCTAAATATCATTTGAAACTGTGTATTTTAGCCATAACATTTCTTAACACTGCCCTTTTGTTAAATCAACCACTACCTCCCTGCACAGGCTTCTTTGCTTGAATTACCAATAGTTACCCCAACGTAACCAATGAATCATATGCAGACACATTCTATTACAGTTAGTTATGACCTTACTGTAAAATAACAAGCTATTTCTAAAGTAACTAAATATATTTAGCTATATTGCCATGCTCCTGAGGTGCTTATCATGAAACCAAATCCATTTCTTTTTAAATCTTTTACTTGATTATCTCCAAAATTAAAATACTAATTTTCTTATATCCCAGCTGCAGCCTGTCACACTGTGATACAGATAGGGTGCACAATTAGAACTTTAAAAACTTTGCTTAGCAAACTGAAAGAAGGATGTTAGAAAAATTCATGTAATTCACTGGCTATTTGGCTTTCTCTATGGTTCAATTCAATCTCCTACCCCTCAATTCTAACACAGAGCCCCTTAACACTAAGGAAGCCTTGAAATGGTTATCTATCTTCTGGTTTGTCAGACCCAAACCAGATATGCTCAATATGGTATTATGAACTGTGTCTACATTAAAAAGTAATAGGCAAAAAGAAAAAAGAAATGAAAAAAGAGAAAGAAAAGAAGCTTGATTGCTTAGAAGTAGGAATTGCCAAATAGGGAAAAATTGAATTGCTTTTAACCTTGCCTAGATAGTATATATAACTATTCTTTCAATGTTTAATCCTATTATTTAATGTGTGAAAATAAATAAAAATGCGATGACAGAGTGGTACTATAACATCATTTAATCTGAAGTTCACAGTGCTTTTAAAAATAATAATTTTGAAAAAAGCATTTGAAAACATTTGATTTTAAGAATGCATATTTTGCTTATTCTAGTGTTTGTTGATTTGAAGGCTTTGAGGTCAGCCCAGTAAATATTCAGTTTGCTTGGCACAAACTGTGCAGGAATCTAATAGAAAGCAATATTGTTGAAAATGGATATCAATTGAAAACAGAGAGCAGTGTCAACTATTCCCCACTGGGAACAGACAACAATAAAACCAGTCAAGCATTACACAGCCGAGCCTGCCAAATGTCATTAGAGTGGAGAAAAAAGGAAAGGAACATGGTAGGAAAGAAGCACTTTGCTTTATTTTTTTTTTACCTCCAATTTAAAAAGACACACACACACACACACACACACACACACACACACACACGAGGGGTAAAAGAGAAGATTTGGAGAATAACAGCAATCATACCTAGAATTGTCCAAGCCAATGTCACCACTCCTTAAAAGCTGGCATATTTTTTTATCCTTCCAAAAGTAATTACCTTTTGAAGATTTTCAAATAATTTTTCTGGATCTGCAGCTCCTTATTTTCCCCCTTAATAACTCTTTTAATCAGGTGCATTTCACAAAGTTCCCAAATTTTAAACCAGCCCAAATTTTAAACCAGCATTCGATTGTCATTTATGGCAATCATGCCTCTATCACCGTTTAATTAATTGATCTGAGTTCTGAGCTTCTGAAAATGTATATTTCGTCATTGTTGTCACCAAGCTTCAGTGGAGAGCTTTTCAGAAGGAACTGGCTGCAGGGCAGCCCTATTTGTGGGCAGAAAGAAATATTTACAGTAGTTCCAAAATCTGTTAAGTGATGGGGATGTGGGGAAATAATCATTGGGCCAAGAGACCAAGGAGAAAACAGGTCACCACCCTCGACCTCACCTCAGGCAGAATTGGGAAGCAGTGGCTTAGCCCCAAAACTTCTACCATATTTGTGGCATTTTCATTGATGATTTGTAAATTTTCAAACAAAGAAAAATTGTCTCCTACAGACAATGGTCAGGCCGCTGAACAGCCAGCCAAGAGCTCCCCCTAGTGAGGCTGCACACGTCGGTGTGAGCTATCTGCTGCACAGGGACACACAGAGCCTGAGAGTGCACTCAGGCCAAAGTGGGGTCCACCCACATTGTGTTAAAAGGGCACACACACTCTCTCTCTCTCTCACACACACACACAATCTTCCAAACTCTCCTGAATATGTTCTACTGTCCGTTGTTAAACCTCCCCCCATCCAGAGGTAGAGAGCCAGAGGGAACTCCCTCACAAGGCAAAACCGTCATTCTGATCATCTCATTTTGGAATAGTAATAATCACATATTGGCTCCAAATCTGCATCCTAAAGTAGATGCTATCAATGTAGAAAGTCCTCAGGGGCAGCATATTACTATGTAATTAGCATAATAACGTTGTTGTGTAAACAAAATAAAAGGCTTGAACATAAGAAATACATCTTATACTACACTGGCGTCTGGAGCTTCTACAAAAAAAAAAAAAAGAAAGAAAGAAAGAAAAAAAAACCCTATTGTCTTCAGCCAATCTTGTATTTCTGTTGCAGTCTGATTGTGATTAAACACCTACTGATATGTGCAAGCAGCCTTCTATGTAAGTGGACCGCGTTCCTGTGCATGCACACGCCCAGCCATACATTTCTTGCAGAACAATATACAGAACACTCATCCTACTCATATTTAACAGAACTAATTTGCTATAACACCCGCACTGCATCTCCCAAATCAACCCTAATTCCTTCAAATACATTTTTTGGCTTCCTCCAAAAAGATATTTTATTGATTTTATGATCTCTGATAGGGCTCTGAAGGGAGAATAGGCATTCTTTAGGGAGAAGAAGGTAGCAAATATAGAAGTCAGATGCAGAGATGAAGGGGGTTTAATATCTTCCTAAAATTCTTTGAGAGTCATATCAACATTTTTAGTAAAATACAAATGACTGCGGTTTTATAATTAACAGCTGTTTATGTTAAATACCGAGCGCTCCCTAGATCCTGCTAATATATTTTTCTTAAATCATAGATCCACAAGACAAGTGATAATAGCTCCAAGATATTAAAGGTAGCTCTAGAATGCAGCTTCTGAGATGCCACACAATTATACCCAATCCTTGAGACTGGCCAACATCCTCATGATACAGGATAGGTTATTTTTTTTTTATGTAGTGTTGCTTTTATCACCAAGCTACTTGAATAAAAATCATATGCATATAAAAACTAAATTTTAAAAGCCCATTAGCTTATAAACAGTTATTTTCCTCCCAGGGGGGTGGTGACAATTAATGCTGAAGTCTTTACAAAGCTTTGGTGGGACATGCTGCCATATAAATATAGACAATAAAATTTTGTTTTAACTACAATATTTTCTAGAGGATACTTTTAACAAATTTATTTAATATGATCAGATCTTTGTCCTTTCCATGATCCTCATACCTCTGCCAAACAAAAAGAAAACAGGTGGGACTGGGGAAGATAGCATAGCCAAGCCATTTGACAGGATGAATGTGGATGTTGCCAATTTTACTACCATTGCTAAAGCATTAGGGCTTGAATTTGACTTCCAGAAAACTCACACCTATGGTGAAATGGTTCATTGTCAGAATATGTGGGCCTCTGTTTCAGCCTGCAAAGGCTGATTTTCCTCCCTTACAAAAGAGAAATTACAATGCTCAACACCTCTTTGAATCAAAAGGAAGCCACTGTATAAAGAGCTGAATTTAGCCCTATTATGTTAATTAAAATTCTGCGGGCATCTCTGAAAGTGTAATTTGGCCCAATGTGTTTAAAAAAAAAAAAAACAACAAAACATCATGAAAATTAGCTAATGAATATTGTGCAGTCACTTTCCTAACATAAAATAAGTCAACCATTTAAATTGCACAAATTCCAAAATGGTCTAATTTACAATACGTTGTTGTTTATTGGTTTGCTTCAGAAGTGTTTAACCTAATAACATGGTGAGATTGTATCCTTTTAAAAAGTCCAATTTTTTATGAATTAACAAGAGACTCATGGCTGAATTTTCAAATGGGTTTAGCTATAACAACCCTAAATACTGAACTCTGACAATATTTCTGCAACTGAAATTCATTAATCGGACTTCGGTTTTGTCAATTCACACCAGGTTGGGAGTCAGGAATCTCAGGCTTTTGAGCCGCTGATGACAATTCTGGCTGGTGGATCTTCAGCAAGCCACTGTGCCCTTGGACTTTCACTTTCTTCTTCTGGACATTATAGGTGACATCATCCCCTGGCTGATCTCATAGGATTGCTTTGAGCATTAAATGAGATAGCATGGGTGGCACACACTTTAAATATTAGAAAGTACTCAATAAATACAGGTACTATTATTTCAAAAGCAATGTCTTAATCCGTCAGTACCTGTTTTTTGTTTTGGTTTTTTTCTGTTTCTTTTCTTTCTTTTTTTTTTTTTCTTTTCCACTACTATGGAATTGAACCCAAGGCCTCACAAATGCTAGGCAAATGCTCTACCACTGAGCTACATTCCCAGCCCTTTTTGTTTTATTTTGAGAGAGGATCTCACTAAGTTGCCCAGGCTGATCTGGAACTTTCGATCCTCCTTCCTCAGCCTCCTGAGCAGCTGCTATAGGCAGAAACCACTGAGCCCAGTTGTTCAATCCTCCTTTTATGTCCTTTTCCAACCCTCTAAATGGCTCGCTCTTTTTCCTTTTCTTCCTTCCTTCCTTCCTTCCTTCCTTCCTTCCTTCCTTCCTTCCTTCCTTCTTTCTTCCTCAAGGAAACAATAAATGTTTGGTAGTTTATTAGCATACATTTATTTATTAAAAATATCTACCCCTGGTATTCTTAGGAATAGAATAGTACCTGGCAGTGAATACAAACTACTAATACACGAATGATGTAGAGAAGAATTTCAAATACATTATACTAAATGCAAAAAGCCAGACATAAAAGGCTATAAATTTTGTGATACTGTGTATACCATATTCAGGAAAAGTCAAAGGTATGATAGGATGGGAGAGACATTAGTGGTCACCAGGGGGTGGGAGGTGGGAGGCAGAGGGCTGAAGCAAAGGAGCAAGAAGAAAGTTTTGCAGGTGCAGGAACTCTGCCCCGTCTTGATGATGGTGGTGGTTACACAACTGCATGTGCTTTTCCAAGGTCACACATTACTATATACAAATTGTAGCTCAATATACCTGACTTATTTTCTTAAGAAGGAAAGAAGCTGGATGTGGTGGCACATACCTGTAATCCCAGTACTTGGAAGACTGAGAAAGAGAAGACTGAGAAGACTGATCACAGGTTCAAGACAGCCTTAGCCATGTAGGGAAACTACGCAACCTAGTGAGAACCTGCTTAAAAAAAAATAAATAAAATAAAAGGGGCTGAGGGTGTAGCTTGGAGGTAGAATGCCACCCTGGTTTCAATCCTCAAGAGGAGGAGGGGGAGGAAGAGGAGGAGGAGGCAGGCAGAAGAAAAAAGCAAAGAATCATAGAACAATTCACATAAATTTGTTACCCTACCTAGACTGTGGTTGTTTAACATCGAATTCTATTTTCATGGCAATTCAAACTGTCCTCTGGTAAGATGAAGTTATATTATGCTGATCAGACACTTTAAACAAATATGATTAAACTTTGAAATAAAGTTTTTGATGCATATTTACCACATCAGTGATTAATTTCCAGAGAGCACAAAAAAAGTGTAATTGTCTTACAATAAGAATAAGCACAGAATTTTTATTGTTTCCCAAATGGTAGCAAAAGATTTCAAGTTGTAAGCATAGTCATGTAGTTGGCACCCCTCCCCCTTCCTAATCTGACCCTTAGAGAATTGTTCACAACTGTTATATAGATGTTACCCATAGGAATGTGAATGTGTCCTCTCGTTTGGGGCTGTCAAAGTTTTCAATTGGTTACAAGAGTACCTCACTTGAATTCTGAGTAAAATATGCACCCAGAAATATCTGATCAAGGGCCTAAAGAAGAGAAAATAAAACGAATGAGTCAAAAATAGCCTCTAGAATTCTGCCAAGAATTGCATCCTGTATACCATACAGATAAAGTGCTGTAAAATGCTACCGCTAACAATCCTTCTTTCCGATGATTGGGGTGCAGTTTCCAGCATCAATGATTTTACTTTCTTATTCATCAAAGTGTAGGATTTTTAAATACAGACAGCAAGATCAGTGGGCAACTTCTTCCTGTAATGTCCATCAAGATGGGGACCAAGGGTGGGGAAGAGGGGACTGTCCTGAAGTAGAGACACGCTGGAGGGAGGGAATGGCACACCTCTCTAAATCCCCATGCCATTCCTTCTGTGGTTAAATGCTGCATAAAAACAATGCCCAAACAATCCATTGCTGGAAGAGACAATTATTTGCAGGTGTCTCAAAGCCATTTAGGCTCATTCACTCTTCTTTTCTCCTCATTGACATTAGTTTAATCTGTGAAAATCAGATCACAATCATGCCAGACTTTTTACCTCATTAGTTTTCTATTGTCTGTTCTGAGGCATCGCATTGCATTTTTATCTCCAGGCAAGACTGGTTTTGTCTGTGCTAGGTTTCTTTCCCTTCCCACTTTTCATTCTTTTAATTCAATACTGTAACGCTCCTGGAGCCAAGGAGGAAAGATTTCTCTTGCATTTATTTGAAAATGGACAACTTTCAGATACAAATATGTCTCTTATTATCCAAACCAAGCATGAGATGTACATGAGGTGTCCACATTTCTTGGATTTGCTCTCTGGATATGGGGTAATTGTCTGTAGATAGCAAGTTATATTGCATGTATAAGATTCTATTTTTCTGTTGTGTTAAATAACAGCAATATCATTTTCTTAGTAAACTTGGGTCTCTTGTGTGTCTTTTTCACTGTGCCAGGAAAAGCCTTACCCAGACTTATTTTAGCCATATTTGGGATGGGTTAGGACACCCTCTATGTGCCACCAGATCTATGGAATCAAACCAGGAATGTTAGCAAGAGAATGGAGCTGTTTTCTACAAAGCTTTGAATTTAGGCATTTAAGATTAGTATGGTTGTTACTTCTTCAGATGCCGATCTACACATATAGTAGATAAAATGTTGAAATTCGATGTCAAAGAATTGTACAGCACAAAAAAAATTATCTCTTTTGGATTTTAGCTAGTATTTCTAAATGAATTTAATACATATTTAAGTCTCTAGAATTTTTTTTTCTGATTTGGGGTTCAGGATCAGTTACCATAGCCTTCAAAAGTTGGAATCAATAAAGAAAACTGCTGATAGTTCTCTGAATAACACATACTTCAGTGTTAGCTATGTTATTAACTTTTCAAGAAATCTAAGTGATATTTATGGAATGTAATGAACTGTTCCATTCATTATTTATTTTCCTATTGAATATGAGCAGAAATCATCTTCTATACCAAGAGAGTCAGATCTCCCTACTAAACAAGTCTTACTTCCTTTGGAGAAAAAATAGTAATAATAACCTTTGATTGTATAAGAACATCATAATCTACATTGCCATGCCTGATTTAGCCCATGCCAAGAACACAGGTCGATTTACATATGCTCTAATCAAATATTTGGGGGCTGGGGATTCTCACTGCATATCTCTAGATCAGGATTATGTGACATGCCTTGGATTTTGGCCAGGTTTAAGGCTCCTCATTTTTTAAGACAATAACCACCTGCTGAAAAAAAGAAAGCAAGTCATTTCCTTCTTGACATTCGTTGGTTTAGGATCAGCAGAATCTTCCTGCTGCTCAGATTGAAATGTAATCGCTGCAAGGTTGAAAACTGAAATCTTGCACTAAGCACTTCATGGCTGCTGGCTTGTAATTTTTTTCCCCTTCAAAAATTACATACACAAAGCAGTTTTAGACTCTGTAATCAGATATTTTGCCTCACGCTACTAAGTGATCCGGGTTGTTTTCTTTCTTCTTTTCTTAGGAACTAGATCTGCATGATCCATGCATTCAGAACTTTATAGGACATGGACTCTCACTGCTGTTATATGACATTTGGGGAATTTTGACCCAGCTAAATGAGTAAGATGAGCTCAAACTAGTTAACTCTCATGGGGCTGAAACCCTTAGCTCAGATTGGTTTGACTCATTTTCATCTGTTGGTCATTCAGTATAGTAGCAGTCAGTAGATGGATGTGTGGCAGAAGAAGAGAAAAAGCAAAACGTATGCATACACTAGCAGAAAAAGGAAAAAAGGAGTTGATTCAGACTCAAGGCATTGCTTTATAGTGTACTCCAATTTTGCAGAGTGATGAGTGACACACAACTTAGCTTAGATGTGGTGATTCTCCCAGGAGTGCTCTGGGGTCTCTCCACACTGAGCTGAGGAGCTAATGATGGCATTGCATTTCACACTCTCACCAGCCCAAGCACCTCCAGTGAGGAAGCATTCTGAAAAAATCAGATGCATACAATTCATAAACAAGTAACAAAACATTTTGAAAAAAAGTGCTGTTTTATTTGCAAAATGTTCCATTTAAATGAGCATTAAATCATGTTGTACTTTTTAAAATACTATCACTTTGGAAGCAACACCTTCCCTTCACAATGTGTTATTATTTATAAATCAGCTCAATGATTAGTAGCTACATATTTTAAAATATATTACCTTGCTTCAGCATGTTGTGGTAATACAATTCAATTTACAGAAATACAAGGTTACAGATCTATTTTTAAGTCCTTCAAAATGGACTCTTTAAGCATATATCTTTATATATTTGATCAGAAGTGTGTTTATTTTGTTTTTTCTTTAATGTCTTCTGAGTTCAACCTTACCTTGTCCAAAAAGCAATATTATCCACAATTTAGTTTTAGATTTTCCACATCATAACTCACCCGCTCACTCAGGATTATAAAACCCTGAAACCATTTTGGAATCTTTCTCTATCTCCCTCTATTTGGGTAATATCAGGGAATAAAAGAAGTAGGCAACAGAGTTGGATCAGTAGATACAAATATTTCAACTATTTATCTCAGAATGTATAGAAATGAATTACACTGTAAAGAAAACTTAAGCTAAGGTATGAATGTAAAGCCGTATTTCTAACAGTCTTCTGGATAATTAGAAAAAAGGTTTGGCTGCCTTTTTGTCTTATCTAACTGGAGTATTTTAGATGTTAGTCTATACCTTAACATAAAGATGGAGAAGCATTTATACTGTTTGCTTGCCATTTCCTGTGGTCATTTGTAATCACTCTATTGACATTCCCTTAAACATATGGATTCTTTGCAAAAACATAGAAACCATTTGTCCATTGTACCAGGACTGATTTATCTAAAATTAGATAATATTGTGGAGCCAGAGGAAAAGGTCCATGCTTAGCATGGGAGAGTGTGTGCTTAGCATGCTCAAGGCCCTTGGTTTGATCTCCAGCACCTAAGAAATAAATTAATAAATTAATTGAATTAAATAATAGTGGCTATCAATACATTTAGCCCTCTACAAGCAAATTGCCGAGAGTCTGAATGAGCTAACAGAGGGAGCCATGGAAGTGTTGTCAGTGTAGAGTGTACATGAAATTCCAGGTGGACTGTGGACAGGCCTGCCAAAGACCATGCAGGGTATACAGTGGTTTGAATCTGGGCTCCTTCACTAGAAGCATTTTACTAGCTGTTTCTTCTTCAGTTTTCCCAGCTGCAAAATGGAAATGATATCAGTCACTTGTTTTATCAGAATGTTATTAGGTACAAGTAATGATACACAGCAAGTGCTTCAATAACCGATGAAGAGTCGCTGACACTATCATCTTCCTCATTGTCAGATGTTGGGAATTGCTTCTCCTTCTGCTATAAGTGGAGCATCAGAGTAAATTCTACATTTCTCTGATGAAAATTTTCTTTGTCTTAAAATAAGATATTTACTACTTTTCACAAAACTCCTACGTCATAACAGGCATTCTGCTGAAAGCATTTATTAGGAAATTGTCACAGTAACCCCACAAGGTGGACACTGTCTACGTTTTAGAGATGAAAAACATCACTGAGGCTTAGACAGGCTTGCCAACTTTTCCAAGATCACACCACTTACCATTGCTGAGCTATTTCCACCATACCATGCTGCCTCCCACGGAGCAGGGACATCCTTCTGGAAAACTTGTAGATAATACGGAAGTGTCAATAACACTGAAAGAAAGTAGTTGTATCAACAGAGATTCAATTGCAATGAGAAGAGCTAAAGGCATACTCAATAAGCATATCCTTGGTTTTTGGTGAGCAGATTTCAAAATGATCGTGGGTAGGGATGATGGGTATGTTGTCACAGGCATCAGCTTCTCTGGATGGGGAGCTATAATCAAACAAATTTCTGACAGTCGAGTTAAATATGGTCACAGGAGGAAAGAAGAGAGGGAAGGCAGGCAAAAAAGTTGATGTGGCTATAAAGGGATTTCTCTGATGAAGTAAGACTACAATCTTGATCAAAATGTGTCAGTCATCACAGATGAAGGAGAGGCACAAACCAGAAGGACCAGTGTCTGCTCGGCTAAGTCCAGAACCAGCCCAAGCCTGGGGAACACGCCAAGGACAACAAACATGTTGTTAAATTAGAGTAGAGCAAGAAACATGGAGGAATGGACCAATTTATTGCTTGAAGTCAGTGATATAATGTTGTTGGGATGACAGAAAAAAAGCAAAATCACTCTTCTCCGGTTTTGCTTATGTTTCTCTTTCTCACCAAGAAAAACCATGCTCAAACTACAAAGTATTATGGAGTTTATGGTAAATAGAGATTAAAAGAATCTATAGCTGCTTTCAGATGATCATCATTAAAACGTGTCAGATATATTTTTCCCCAGTGATTTGCTGATGGGATTGCAGAATTACTGCAAATAATCCAGGGGAATTCAAAATTAGAAGGAAGGGGAAAAAACACTCAGGCAGTTGTTTTCCCAAAATTTCAAATAAGTGTCCCCAGGTAAGTCTGGACTGAGCAGAAACACCAAATGCTGCAGGCTGAGCCAGCCAAAGAGCAGAAGGTAAAGAACCTTCAGTATTTATCCTATCCCATATCAATATTTATCCTTTCAGGAAAAAAATAGATTATCTAGAGAATTTAGTTGCCAGCTTTATAAAATGAAGAGCAAACAGCTGTGCAAGGAGACCATTTATTTTCATCCCTTCCAGAAGCACCATTGAAGATGAAGGGTAAGAAGGAGGTTGCCAAACAGAGAAAGACTAGAGGGCTTTACAAAGAAAATACCCTCCAGTTGACCTAGGAAGGGAGAGAAGGTTCCTTTGCCTGGACTTTTAGAGTCACAGGACCAAAGTCCTAGGCAATGAAATCGAAGGACCGGCCAGTCCAGCGTTCAATTGTCAACCATGCCACAGCACAGTCTAGCTTTAGTCAACAGTAGGATTTTGTGATTGGCATGTCATGTTCACATATATTTTTACAGAGTTCACACCAGCAACAGTAAGAACAACTGTGATTGGTGAGAAATGACAAGGGAGAAAGCAGTAAGGAAAAGACAGACAAGCGGAGGTACATGCCTATAATCCCAGTACTTGGGAGGCAGAAACAAGAGGATCGCGTGTTCGATGCCAGCCTCAACAACTTAGCAAGACCCTCAACAACTAAATTAGACTCTGTTTCAAAAATTTTAAAAAGGGCTGGGGAATGTAGCTCAGACATAGAATCCTGATTTCAATCCTCAGTATCAAAACAAAATAAAAACCAAACAACAAACAGACAAGGAATCTGGTATGGCCTCAGTGGACACACTTTGCCTATCTTGAATACATTCCCTTTCATCTGCATCTGTGATTCTCAAATATAGTTCAGAAAGTTTCTTGGAAAGTTTGTCAGAAAACACATTTTCCTGGGGCCCACCCTAGAGGGATGGAGAGAGAGTTACAGGCATCAGCATTTTTACAAAGCACCCTAAAAGATGTGATTTTCACACAAGTAACAATTTCAGACACATTGGTCCACACCCCCCCAGATCCTACCTCCTTCCAAGAACCCTGGCTGTTCCCCACACAGCCTCTCCCCACAGCTCCAGTCTACACCTTGCCCAGGGCGAAAGTTCCCTGGTGTTCACTGTGTAGCTGAATGTTTCTTAAATTTTAATGAACAGCTCTTGTGAACATGTAGATGGCATTTCTAGCAACTCCCAGGTGACGCTGATGCTCCCAGTCCACACTTCACACTTCGAGGACTAAGGTCACGCTGTCACCTGTGTTGGCACCACATTACCACAAAGATTGCCTTGTTGTTTGGAGTCATGCCTCCCAAGTTAACTGAGAATTCCCAAACAGAGACCAAGTTTCAGATGCCTCTGGGAACTCCACATACCATTCAGGCCTGGACACGCAGCTGGTGCTTTATAAATACAAATTGAACGGAATAATTCAGAGTTAAACAGCAATGAAATTCTAGATTTCAGGCTAAAAATGAAGGCTAAATGGAGAACCCCAGCCTTAATTCTGAATCATTATTGTTCCCCCATGGGAACTTCCATAGAGCCACATAGAATAGCCAGAAAAAAAAATTATGCTCAATGGGACATTCGAGACATAATAATCCTAGGTGTCTACATTAGAAGTACAGTATGAAAAAAGTATGATTTCGATGACTTAGAGGAGAGATGTGCTTTTCTACAAATTTCCAGGGCGTCATTCTAAAAGATTTTATCGGTTATATAACTGCAGTCTATAATTCCTAGGCCACCATAATATAGACAAATTACTGGGCTCTGTGACATGCTAATGAGGTCCCAGTCTCAGATTTTTGTTGTTGTTGTTGTTGAGTCAGAGAATTATATAAACCTAAATGGGAATCCCAGATTTCCATGTGTGACTACATGCTGATTAAGTGATACACTTGCTTGATCCTGCTTTCTGCTGCCAAGTTTTTAATAATAATTTCATTCAGACATAGATTCAAAATTAGATAGCAGAATCAATGCTAGATAAATTTGGGAAAACCTACTCAAGCCAAAGCAATAAAGATTCCAAATGACTTTATAAACAAGAAACAACAAGAGATAGCTTCTTGTCTGGAAGGAAAATGTATAGACAAACAGGAGAGTAAACACATTTTTACCATTCAAGAGCTCCCTGACATCTAATCCCAACATCGGACTCATAAGAAGAGCAAGAACATACATTATTGACCCAAATAATATTCTGAAACCAGGGAGCTTAGAGAATCAGCCAAGTCCTTTCTGAGTATTAACCTGATATCAAACTAGTCCCTTCCTTGGGTTCCCTTCTAAGAGACATCTTATACATCACAGGAGAAAACTGGACTATAATAGATTCCTTATCTCCTGAAGACCATACATGTTAAAAACCTAAGTACAAAGAGTTAGATTGTGTTCCAAAAGATTTTCATTGCTATATTTATATAAAAGAAAACAACTAAGTCTCTAGGAAACGATTACAGACATTACATATTCTAATATAACAAAATATATTTAGGCAAGATATTTTAAACCATTGTCCCCAGTGATGATTTAATTTTAGCAACTGTTTATAGGATGTCATGAGAAAATTAATCCATTACTATGTCATAAAATACCCTGTTTCATAATATCAATTTTGCTGTTAGGATTTCAAATGAGAGTTTTCCCAGGAACACACATTTTTACATGATATTAAGGTCATTTGTATACATTATAATATAACCATAACTGTGATAATTACTCTTTTGTGCAAAAATTTCAAGTAATCCTTTCAAGAGAACATTAACCGATTATAATGTATATATGTGATTATATGTGAATGAGAGAGACTAATTCACTAATGATGCTAGGCCTATTAGGTTATCTTGAGAATATTGGGGGTGAGTGATTTGCCTTGAAAAAGTCATGTCTAGTACAAGGGGGGAGGGAGTGGTAGTGGAAAAACCAAACCTGAACAAGCTAGAATCTTTTTGCTGCTTTTCATACTAGAAGTTGGGAAAGAGCATGATGCATCTATTGTTCCAAGAAAGTGACTTTTTTTGGAAAAAGCCAGTGTGCACATTCATTTGCAGTTTTCCGGATCGGTGGCTGCATTTCCATTAGTGCTGTATGCAGACAGCATGATAAAGAACTGAGATGATCAACTATCAAGTCTCCTATAACAACACCATGCTCTCTCCCTGCTGATGGGATGGGAAACCAAAGACAAACAATGTCTTTTCATCCTTACTGGTAGCAAACCTTAATGTCTCCATAGATATGAGATGCAGTGTCCACAGGCAAAGACATACCTCCAAAGTTATCTTTGTTCTCTATCTAATCCAGAAAGCTTGCAATTTTAATATAGCCAACATATTTTTTCATAGATAGACTGTATCTAGAGAGAGGCGTGTGGAATGAGGACTGGTTACAGAAAGATGTTCTGGAAGATCTATTTATATGCTTCTACTCAGTTAAGTAAATTTAGTCACATACATTGCAAAACAGAAGCCAATCTCATGTATGGCACTTTGGATGAGTAGGGATTGCCCTGGTTTGAATGTTTTTAGGGCATGAGAAGGCTCCCATCCATCCTAATCAACTTTGTGTAGACATGATTCCACATCCAGTGTTGGCTCTGATCAGCGCAAGTGTCAGTCACCGAGCAGCGTCTTGCCCACAGCTCTCTGTCCTTATTTCCTCATGGCGGAATGCATGTGGTTCTTTCAGGACGATTCCCTCTCGCCTGCATTCCCAGAGTGCCTTCCCCTGACAGGCTCGCCTGCTGTGGCACTGACCATATGGCCAGACTCAACTCCAACCTCTCTCTTAATAATTCTGTCTCCCTTTCTGTCCAGCACATACTATTTCCATACGAGGCATTTATTACAGACTCTTCCCCCAAACTCCCATTCTCAAAAGTGCATTTGTGACTCCAGTTATAGGTGAGGCCCCTCTACCTTCACTTGCTCACTGGGGTGTGTCTTGCAGACCATGGCTGTGTAGTTTACTTCTGAAGGGAATTAATTTGACACATATGAATGCTGTTGTCTTTAATGTCATAGCTCAGATTCTATTCCATTAATTCCTCATATTGTAGCATATAATTGGTTTTGCACTCCTAATTGTCCAATCCTATTGATCTTGACTTGGCCACATGTTATAATAAGTTGGGTGTTTTCTAAATATCTTATTTTAGGAGAATTTTAAATAGCATTTTAAAGCTTTTCTTTTTATTTGACATTTACCTTAATAGAAAGATAAATATTCAGTACAAGATTTGAGGCATTCCAAGCCTATCGAAGACTCCAAGAAGCCCTATAATAAAGTAATCTAATGTTGTTTACCACCCACCCTCTAAGATTTCCCAAACCTATTTTTTCCATAGACCTTTTTTCATCTGTTCTAGGATTGATAAGTATGCTGTCCTAGGATTGCTGATCTCTCAATGAAATCAAATGAAACTGTTTTCAAATATGCTGTTATTGGAAAAATATTTTTTCTCCTATACTACTAGCTCCTTAACTCACTGCTCCAGGATGATCTGGTCCCAGCCCAGTAATCAGTGACCAGTCTGAGCAGCCAGAATGGGATAAGAACCAGTAGAAACAAACAAACCCTATGAGTCTCACTCTCTAGATCTCCATTTTTGGACAGACAAAGGCTACATTGAACTTGAATCCTAGTGTAGAGGATACATGTGGGATGAGCTGACAGGCCTCTGTGAGAAACAAAAGAGGACGAATCCCCTTACACCCTCCTTGCATGTCCTATTTTCCCTCCCTTTCACCACTGCCCTATACCTGATGGCCTAATTTCTGGTATGCCAAGCTCTTTCCTGCCTCAGGTCACACATGTGCTCCCTGAGCCAAAGACATTCTTTGTGCTTTGCATTGTTGGTCTCTCCCAACTTAGATGTCAGCTCCATGGAGAGGTTCGTTCGCTTTCTTTCTTTCTTTCTTTCTTTCTTTCTTTCTTCCTTCCTTCCTTCCTTTCTTTCTTCTTTCCTTCTCTTTCTTTCTTTTATTCATAGAATTTTATTGGTACAATGTAATTATGCATCATAGTAAGCTTCAAAGTAATACATTCATATATGTACACAACATCTCTTGATGTGTTTCCCTCCTATCCCATCTCACTACCTCCCTTTTCCCTCCCCACATATGCTAGTAAGGTTGTTAGTAATACATTCATATATGGTTATAATATTATTTGGTCTGTTTCCTTCCTCAAGCCTCCTTTGCCCCCCCCCCGTCTCCTTCCACTATTTTACTGGTCTCACTCCTTATTATCGTGAAGTCCTTTTGCTTTCCTATTTTCTCTCTAGCCTCTGCATATGAGAGAAGTTGCACAACTCTTGACTTTCTAAGACTAGCTGACTTCACATACATTTTCATTCCATACATTTTCCTACAAATGACACACATAATTATGGTCTTCTTTATGGTCAAGTAAATTTTTTCTTGATCATCTCACATTTTCTTATTATTCCCTGTGTCCTACTCTCTTTCTGCTGTGGCATTTATTCCCAGTTATAATCCTATGCTGATTTCTTCTTGATTATTGTCTGTATGCCCCTTCCCACCCCAAGTCCATAGAACAAAAGCCCTGTGTTTTGATTATGTACCAATGAACACCCAGTCTAGCAGAATACCTGCTGCAAAAGGTTGTCATTGTCCATTTGGGCTCCTGTGACAACGTACCTTACACTGGGTATTTTATGAGCAATATAAACTCACTGTCTACATTTCTGAAAGCTGAAAAGTTCAAGATTAAGACAGCAGTAGACTTGGGGTCTAGGGAGGGCTGCTTCCTGCCTCAAAGATGGTGCCCCTTGCTGTGCCCTCATGTGACAGAAAAGGAGGAGAGCTTCTTCACGCCTCTTCTCTAAGACACTAATCCAATCAATGCCAGTGAAATCTGCCCTTATAATGTAATCACCTCCTAAAGACCCCACTCTTTTTTATGTTTAAAGCATTGTTTTATATTTTAATTATATTAATTGGTGCATTGTAATCATACATCTTTGTTAGGTACAAGCTGATAAAGGCATTTCTCATTTAACCCCTTCCCCAATTCCCACCCCACTCCCTCGCCCTCCCTCCTTCTCAAGTTCAGTTTAGTGATTGACTTTGATATATTTGTGAAAGTACATCATGTGCATTAGGGTGTCCCCCCCCCCCGTCCATCCCCTTCAGTTAAGTCAACTTCTTTGCTTATCTAGGGTTTCTCCTTTTTCATCTAGAGACCCTCTTATGCCCCATCTTCTCCCTAGCATCCACATATTAGGGAGAACATATGCTTTTTTACACTTTGTAACTGACTAATCTCACTTAACATAATGTTTTCCAGTTGCATCCATTTCCCTGCAAATAACATGATTTGGTTTTTCTTTATGGCTGAGTAAAATTCCATTGTGAACATATCCCATAGTTTTGTAATCCATTCATCTGTCGATGGACATCTTGGTTGCTTCCATAGTTTGGCAACTGTGAATTGTGCAGCTATAAACATAGATACACATGCGTTGGTCTGGTAGTTTGGTTTCCATTCTTCTAGGTAGATACCCAGAAGTGGTATTGCTGGATCATATGGTAGGTTCATTCCTATTCGTCTTAGGATCCTCCATACTGTTTTCCAAAGTGGTTGCACTAGTTTTCAATCCCACCAACAATGTATTAGGGTTCCCACTTCTCCACACCTTCGCTAGCATTTGTTGTTGTTCATGATTTTTATGATTGCCATTCTGATTGGAGTTAGGTGAAATCTCAAGGTAGTTTTGATTTGCATCTCTCTCATTGCTAATGATGTTGATCATTTCCTCATATGTTTATTGGCCATTTGTATTTCTTCTTTTGTGAGGTGTCTATTTAGATCCTTAGCCCATTTTTTGATCGGGTTATTTGTTTTCTTAGCTGTTATTTT
Source organism: Graphiurus murinus (assembly GCA_004027655.1). Classification (NCBI taxonomy): domain Eukaryota; kingdom Metazoa; phylum Chordata; class Mammalia; order Rodentia; family Gliridae; genus Graphiurus; species Graphiurus murinus. The sequence continues at coordinate 132,209 of PVLC010001387.1, forward strand.
CTCGAGTTGTCTGTATATCCTAGATATTAGACCTCTATTAGAAGAGTAGCTGGCAAAAATTTTCTCCCACTCTGTGGGCTCTCTGTTGAGGTTCTTGATAGTTTCCTTTGCTGCACAGAAGCTCTTCAGTTTAATCCAATCCCATGTATTGATCTTCCTTTGAGTTGCTTGTGCTTTTGGGGTCTTGTTGAGAAAGTTTTTACCTGTGCCTATGTGTTGAAGTGTTGGTCCTATGCCCTCTTCTAGTAGCTACAAGGTCTCTGGCCTAACTTCCAGGTCTTTGATCCACCTTGAGTTGACTCTTGTGCAGGGTGAGAAAGTGGGGTTTATTTCCATTTTCCTGAATATGGTTAACCAGTTTTGCCAACACCATTTGTTAAAGAGGCATCTTTTTTCCAGTGTATATTTTTGGCTTCTTCATCAAAAATCAATTGACTGTAAGCACGTAGGTCTGTTTCTGAATCTTCTATTCTGCTCCATTGGTCTATGTGTCTGTTTTTGTGCCAAAACCAAGACCTCACTCTTAAAAGTATCACATTGATAATTGTTTCAACATATGGATTTGGAGGGAAACTGCCAGAGGTATTTTAAAAAGTAATAGTTGAACAAATTAATGAGAACTCTGACTTTGGGAGGAGCCAGAGTTCCATCTCTCCAGCTTGCTTTTGCCCCTCAGAGCCGCCATACAATCATCAATTCATCAAAGGAACCCCTTTTCTGCAGACCCCAGCTAGACCCTTCCAGAGAGGCACTCCCCAGGCTTCCCTCCATTAGGTAGCATAATTAATTTGGGGGCTTCACAGCCAGCTTGTCACGTTGTTGCTCATTACACAATGAGTGCTGGCTAAATACACAGGCTGAGAATTCTCAGCGGTCTAATTTTTGTTTTATTCAGAAATGTTCCATGTCATCCCATGCCACTTCCTTCATGTACAAGTCATTTAGCTCTAATTCATGTAGCACACAGTCTGTTGTGTGAAAGCAAGAGGAAGCAGGCAAGAATATATCAAGCTCCTTTTCTGTGTAAAGCATAAGGTTGGGTGACTTGTTTATGTTGTTTCATTTAATTCTCACAACAATCCTATGAGATAGGTACTAGCCCATTTTATGGATGGAAAACTGAGGCTCAGAGAGAGAAAGTAAATCACCCAAGGTTCTGTGCCCAATAAGAGCATGTGTGCCCCACCCCCATGTGTGAAACAAAATTGACAAGAGTACATTGAAGATTTTACAACAGAAAAGACAGAGAAAGTCTTCAGTTGAGCTCATTTCTTTGGATATAATATCTGGTAGAATAATAAAGCAAAGTCTCTTAGACCAGGTACATCTCAGATTTCATAAATTACATGCTCATGATTCTTTTTTTTTTTTTTTTTTTGCAGTACTGGAGATTGAACACAGGGGCATTCTACCTCCAAGCTCTACCCCGGCCCTATTTTTTTTTTTCTTTATTTTGAAACAGGGTCTCACTAAGTTGCAGAATGCCTCACTAGGTAGCTGAGGCTGGCTGCGAACCTGGATCCCCTGGTCTCAGCCTCCCAAATGCTGGGATTACAAGTGTGCGCCACCACCCCCAGCTCGCATGTCCATGATTCTAAGATGCAAATATTTTCAAGATTTGAAATCAAAATGTGCTTTACAAGTGGTTCAGTGTGTTACTGTCTCTTTTTCTCCAAAAAAAAAGTTATTCGTTGGGCAATGTTACTACCGAGGGTGACTTGGATTCAAAGCAACATGGTTTAGCAGGGCCTGTGACACTAACTGGCAAAAGAAAGCCAAATTTTGTATGTGTTCCTAATCATAGTTAAAATTAAGTTATCACCAGTAAAATACTTACCATATACCCAGATATTGGGGAGTAATTTTTATTAGGCATTTACATTAAACTCTATAAATGATGAGACTGACATTCAGGGAGATTGATTAACAATCCCAAAGGAACTTGACTACTAAATATCAAAGCTACAATTTAAACCAGGTCTATTCAGCCACTAAGACCTTATTCATAGTCATGATACACTAGTCCCAATCTAGCAGCACACTGTATCAGGCCTCCTCTACTGCAGCAGAACTTTGTTGGTTTCCAACAAACCATCTGTTATTTTGATCAGCACTATGGAATGAAGCAAATAAAACACGTGAAGATAGGATGTCCTCTACCAAAGCATGACTTCTCTCTAATCAGCAGCACCAACACTATCAGTAAATTGCACAGCAAAGGTGATCAAATTGTTACTCCACGAAGCACCATCCACTGCCATATACTATGACATTACAGTCCCATGTAAGTCTTCCCTGGTGTCTAGTCTACTGTGACTAATGATGGCAGTGCCGGGCTCCTGGAAACTTGGCCAATGCCCTCATCTGTGATCTCCAGAGTTGGCAGGAGAGATGGCTCTGTCTGTGCTGGCAGGACAGATGGCTCTGTCTGTGCTGAGGCATATTACCAGGGGAGTCAAGTACAACTGATATACCTCGCCTTTAACAATAAGATACCTTAGGAGATACGCTTGATATTCATTTTACTTTTCACAGGTTTTCCCTTGAGCAGACCACCTTAAGGGCCATGTAGTTGATATTGGCTTCTTCTTCCTGCAGACAGGAGCTCAGAGAAGATGGCAGTTAAGAAAGTGGGCTGGCAGCTGGGTGTGGTGGCGAATGCTTGTAATCCCGGTACTTGGGAAGCTGAGACTGGAGGATCTGGGTTCTCAGCCAGCCTCAACAACTTCATGAGGAGATGCAACTTAATGAGACCCTGTTTCCAAAATAAAGAATAAAAAATAGGGCTGGGGGTATAGCTTAGAGGTAGAATGTCCCTGAGTTCCATCCCCAGTACTGCAAAAAAAAAAAAAAAAAAAAGGAAGTGGGCTGGCCCATGCCTGTAACCCTAGTACTTGGGAGGATGAAACAGGAAAATCACAGGTTTGTGGCCAGCCTTAGCAACTTAGTAAGGCACTTACTTGGGTTAGGTTTCAGTTTGTTTTCCTGAGCCTGATTTCCTCTAACTGCTCCCATGTGGTGGGTGCAGGGTGGTGCCATCTTAGGCTTCTGCCTCAGTATTAAATCACACACATATGTATCAATTATTAAAGCTTCCTGTGAAGCCAACCAGCATGAGACATCTTACACATGTAAATCATTTAATCCTCTCAATGACCCTGTAACTTAGAGATTACTAATTCCCATTTTAAGGTAAAACCTGGAGAAGTTTCCAACTTAACCATGAGAAGCCAAGGCTTAGCAAACTGAAGTGATTTGCCTGCATACATAGCTAAAAGCAGAAAATTTTATATTGAGACTGGTTCCAGAGTTCACACATCTCTGTGGGGCAGGTGCATTCAACAAACCTGTGATGGACAGGAAAGCATTAGTCTAGTTAGGAGTAGGTGCCAAACCAGCAACTTTAAATGTGGAAGCATGCAGTAAGCTGCAAGTGGAAGGCACCAAGTCAGGGGCAGTGCCAAGACAGGGCAGGATGGGGCAGATGCTTGAGAAGCGGCTGCAACACTTGGGAGGCACCAGTCCACAGAGCTGGACTGTGAGGAACCAGGAAGGCTTGCCAACATGACTGAACTCCTCAGTGGGGCTGAGAAGCTGGAGGACAGTGAGTGGGGTCAGGTGATGGGGAGTGATAGCCCCCCAGAGACAGACAGTGCAAGAGATGAAAGCTGACCATGAGAACTCCCACTGCTATCTTTGTATGAACTTGCCCCAACATCAGACAGCCAAAGGCCCAAAGGCCCAAAGACCCCTGGAAATGGACAACTTGGAAGTTGCCCAGCCATCTTGCAGAAACAGCATGCCAACTGATAACCAACCCCTATCATGAGGCACATTGTACGTCCCTTAGGTACTTGGCTTGAAATGCGATACACTTCTTACGTGCAGAGAAATTCCCTAGTTGACGGGTAAATAGAGAATAATTGCTCACAATTATTTTTTAAACTTTCCCTTTTCACAGAAAAGAAAACTGCGCCAGATCCTGCTAACCTAGGAAGTGGTCCCAGATCCTGCTCTTTATTTATTTTTTATTTTCAAATAAGAAAAAGAAGACTAAGTATAAAATTGTGTTTCAAAACCCCTGATTTTCCTCTTTTAACTTAACACTTGAGTTAAGCAGGAGGCTGCAGTAGACCATGTTATTACTAAATTGTGGTTTTATTTTCCTTTGATGTGCCTGATATGTATGGATTGTGGGCACATATTGGGGTATTTAGTAAATGAACCCTGGGCCTCAGTTATTTATTTATTTACCAATTTCCCTGACATTATCAAAAGCAAGGAGCAGCTGTGATTTCCCCAGTTCAATCATGTAGCAGAATGTTTAAAATCTCTGCCTTTGCCTGGGCTCTTGCAGACTAAAGAAATACATTTTCTCATGCATGGGAACGGAAGAGAGGGTGCCAGAGCAAAACCTGGGCTCCCAGCTGAGGGAGGGGGTATTCTCCAAAACCTTTGGACTTGTAATAGACTACTTCCCAAGTACTCTGCAATATATAAGTAAAAAGTAAATAAATAAATTGGATGGCAAAGACACCAATCAATCAAAAATATCACTGTATTCCTGAGCAGAGTGTTAGTCCTATAGTTGAGTTGTGGAAGTTTCCAGATGGTTCCATGAGAAAGGCAGCTACAGAGATCTTTAGGAGCCTGGGAGGCCCAGACTGTCTCTTGAGCAAATCAGAGAGAACAAAAATGGATTCTTATCTCCATGTCCATCCACCCACCCCCAGATGTGTGTCTTCTGATTCAGGTAATCAATTCCTTTGGACTGGTCCAGGTCTAATATGGAGGAGGGAGGCTCTATGGTAGTGCTGATTGTTAAAATGTGGCCATACTCATCCCAGTTGATAACTAACCTCTTCCCTGAGCCTCACAAGTACCTGTAGAGTGTTCCACCTTTTTTCCCAGAACCACCTGGAAACTTCCACAATTCAACTAAAGGATAGCACTGTGCTCAGGAATACAGCTGATATTTTTTATTGTTGGGTATCTGCCATCCTATCTATCTATCTATCTATCTATCATTTATTGTAGTAATGGGGATTCAACCCAGGGGTATTCTAGCACTGAGCTGCATCCCCAGCCCTTTAAAAAAATTGGGAGGGAGTAACTATAGATTGAACCCAGGGACAGTCTACCTCTAAGCTATACCTCTAACTCTTTATTTTTTTTTTAATTTTTAAATTTATTTATTTATTTACAGTACTGGGGATTGAACTCAGGGGCATTCTACCTCCTAGCCCTATTTTTTATTCTTTGTTTTGAAACAAGGTCTCACTAAATTGCAGAGTGCCTCACTAGGTAGCTGAGGCTGGCCGCGAACCCAGATCCTCCTGTCTCAGCCTCCCAAGTACTGGGATTACAAGCGTGCACCACCACATCTGGCTCCTCCAGCTCTTTTTTATTTTTTATTTTTAAATATGTCTTGCTAAATTGCTGAGGGTCTTGCTAAGTTGCTGAGGCTGTCCTCCAACTTACGATCCTCCTATCTCAGCCTCATGCGTACTAAGATTACAGGCATATGCCAGCACACCCAGCTTAAAATATTTTTATCGCCTTTTGATCTCATTTAGTATTAATTATAGGACTTCAAAACAAATGGATCTTTCCCCAAATTCCTTTTTATAGCAAACAAAACTATACAAAGTTTCCTATGTCTTTAAGTGTTCCTGCTAGATTAGCTTTCCATGGCTGCATAACAAAAATGTCCCCTAGAACAATGCTTACTATCTCAGTTTCCGTGGACAGGAATCTGGGCAAATCTCAGATACTCTGACCCTGAGCTAGAGCCACAAGGTTTGCAGGAGTCAGTTTCTCACAGGTTTTTGGTCAGGGTGGCTCAGTACCTCCCTGGCTGTTGGCCAAAAACCACCCTTAGATCTTGCCCATGTAGACCTCTCCTAGCACAGCCCGCAATGCTGCAGCTGGCTTCATATAAACAATGGAGGTATACGGGGGAAGGAGTCTTACTGATTCTAGAGGGATATACTTTCACTTGGACCATATTCTGTCCATCAGAAGCTAGTCACTAGGCCCAACCAGCACACAGGGGATGACACAAGGGAGTAAATACAAGGAGCCTACCTGTCCATGCCCACTGCCAAACTTCCTACTTATTAGCTGGGTAATCTTAGGCAAATCACTTAACTTTGCAAAGACTCCACTTCCCACTGTTGATACAGAAACTTTTCCCTGCCTTGATTGTCTTTTCCTTAAAATGGATGAGTCATATCCAACTAATTAGTAATTTCCAACTAAGGAAACTTGCTTTCCCTCTCTATCATGTCCCAAGAAAATATGAAAGAAGTCTTTTCCTAAAACTTTAAGAATGTTAAGTTTTCTAGGCAATCCACCCTGGTTACAGATATTTTCAAAAATACCCCTTTTCTCTCTCAATCTATCCTGAAGGATATGCTCTCTGTATTGGAGAGTGGAAACCAGAAAGCAGGACCAGTGAAAATCCAGGAGAAAGGAGTGTCTGCTAAATCTAGGTCTGACTGGCAGGCTGCAGGTGCCTCACAGCCTCACCAAGTATTCTGTGAAATCCCAGGCAGTCCATACTGGTGGCAGATGAAAGAGAGATGGACCCTCATCAACGCTGAAAGGAAAGTACACTGGGGAGAAGACCGTGCAGAATCCCAAAGACCCCATTCTCAGCAGCCCCCTGCACAGACTTATGGCATAATTGGGATAGAACAAGACAAATCAGGTAGAGATGGTAACAGAAGCCAAGGTCATACCCACCTCATCTGGGAATCATGGCAGGCTACTCTCTCCCTGACTCTACTGTCTCCTTAGGAGGTCACAGGCCCAGATTTGCAATTTGTTTGAGTCCTAAGAACTCAGGAAGTATCCTTTTATGATCATGTAGTCCAACTGTCCCCCATCCAGTAGGAAACAAATGATTTCTTGTTCATAATTGATACCAAATAGCATCTTCCACAGATTAGATCAAACAAGAATGAATCAGATACTGGAGGCAATAGCAAAAAAAAAGCTTTTTAATTCCATTAGTCTATCCTGAAAATTGTCACTTTCTCATCAGGAAACAAGAGAGTAGTGAGGCTTTTTAACTTAGACCAGACAAGAAGCGGCCATCAGAGCGAGTAATGGAAAAACAATGGGCCACTTTCCAGAAGACATTTATTTCTGCTGCAAGGAGTTTACCATGGAGCTTTCTTCTCCCCTTCTAATCCCCCCCACCAGACCCTCCTTCTGCCTCCCTCACTAGCAGAACCCAAGCACACATTATCCCCACTTCATGCACTGCCCCCCGCCATCCCAGGGAGCGAGAAATTGGAAATGAAACACAACACTATATGCAGATTGGTTTTAATCACCTGGAACAGATGGTGCAGAAAGTGTCAGGTAAGTGCAATTTCGAATTTCCTTTGGATGTTCCTTAAAATGCAGAAACAACAAAGAAATTAAATGGACTGTCAAATGTCAACGTCAGTTCTGGCTTTCAACGGCCAGGCTTCACCATGTCTGTACATAACCCTAATACTATCTAAATCTATTTCTTCACTTCCTGTTAATTAACTAACATTTGAGGAGCTAAATGAGAGCAGATCTACCTAGAAACAAAGCAGACATGTTTTTTACTCCTTGGCTGTGGGAAAATGGAAAGGAGCCCAGCAAACGCATCTGAGCCCAGCTCACCTGAGCTCTGCACTATAACAGGTAATTGCAATAAATCATCCTTTGCCCCGTGATCCCAGCCTAGTGAAGATTAATGGCAGTAGACACTAAAGCTGCCAACTTGGAAGATTTCCGTGGTGGTGGAGAGGAGGCTATGCGTAAGGAATGTGTGATAAAATGCTACGCTGGGACCATAATAAACGGGCTGGAAGGGAGCCGAGGTCCTCCTCTGTAATGCAGAGACATTAAGACCTGTCTGATTGTGATGACAGACAGGTATTTGACTGAGCACACTGGCAGCTATAAAAAAAATAGCTAAAAGCTAATGTCAAGATGTGATGTAGACCTGCCACCCTGCCATCAGGAGTAATTATGGCCCTGACCACTTGCTCATAGGGAGGGCAAAGGAAACAATATTGCATCTGACTGCAAGGAATTGGCTACATTTGATTTGTGATCCTGATGGCATGACTGGCCCACTGTCACCCTCTATGATGAAACTGCAGGGCCAGACACTGGTGACTGTCCCCACTGGAGGGGAGTCAAAGAATGGCTGGCTTTCACTCACTCTAGTAAGGAGGAAACTAAGGAAGAGAAGCAAAGATGGTCTGAAGAGATAGACTGAATACCTTGTACTTGAAGAAAAGACCAGGCTGCACCTATATACATAACCAGAAGTGTGGACAGCATCGGTCCAGGACCCTTCAGAAATCTGGGTCCCAAGAAAGCAGAGGGACCTGCAAGTTGTCGGCCAACACATTTCGTAAAGATGTGTGCTTCGGACATGCAAATACACCTTCCCACCTTGATGGAAACACACTCTTGGACATAGGGAGTGATTGTCACCACACGAGCTTTGAACCTTTGAACATCACAAAAGATCCAAGAAAAGGAACTGAGAGTTTAACCAAATGGGACCCTGTATTCATTCACTTGGGCTGTTGTGACAAAGTGCCACAAACTGGGTGGTTTAGGCAACAGGAAGTTACCATCTCACTGTTTTGTAGGATAGAAGTCTAAAATAAAGTGTGGGCAGAGCTGGTTCCTCCTGCAGGCTGTGAAGGATGGGTGTGTCCCAGGCCTGTCTCCTTGTCTTGTAGATGGTCACCTCCATGTTCACATGGTGTTCTCCCTGAGTGCAAGACTATCTTCAGATTTTCCTTCTTTATCAGGGAACCAAGCATATTGGATTAAGGATTACTCCCCTCATCCTAACTGGATTATCTTTACAAAGACCCTGTCTCCACAAAGATTATAACCTGAGGTATTGGGATTTGAACTTAAATATATGAATTGGAGGAAGGGGCAAGAGAGGCGCAATCCAACTCATAATCCACTGGGCCAAATATGGTAAGAATAAAATGTTTTCCGTATTATGGAAATCAGAGAAAAAATGACCAGGCTTCAGTGCAGTGGAAGAATGTCAGCAGGATCTGGCATTGGGCAAAAACAGGCAGGTGTGTGGATGAAGTCCACTGGCCTAATGGCCCAGGGGAGGCCAGTATGAAAGGGCACAACCTGGCAGAGCTCAAGAGGAAATGGGCAACAGAATGAGGAGCCCCAGCCTTTGGGCCAAGACTGAAGACCTCAAAGATAGACTTTGGATTTGTTATGGTTTAAATGTGGAATGTTCCCTAAGGGCCTAGGTGTTACAGGTTTGGTCTCCTGTGTGCTGCTATTGAGAAGGGTTGGAAACTTGAAGAGGCAGGGCCAGTGGGAGGTTTTCGGGTCATTAGAGGTATGCCCTCAAATAGGATAGTGGGGGACAGTACGTCCTCATCTACATGGAGTCTTCAAAGCTGCCTCCTGGAGCTGAGGATCTTACTAAGAGCATCTGATCTTCCCTGAACTGGGTAAGTTACTTCAGAACCTTCAGGATTCACCTCATGGAAATATTTGTCCTTTGAGCCCACCTGAGCAGAAAGCAGAAGACGAAAGGGTAGATTTTTGACCAACTTTTTTTTTTTTTTTTTTTTTTTTGTGGGGTTGAACCTAGGGGCATTCTACCTCCAAGCTATACGTGCAGCCCTATTTTATTTTTTATTTTAAAACAGAATCTCACAAAGTTGCAGAAGGCCTTGCTAAGCAACTGAGGCTGGCCTCAAACCTGTTATCCTCCTCTCTCAGCCTCCCAAGTACTAGAATTACAAGCATGCACCACCATGCTCAGCTCTTGATAAGATTTCGATGATGCTATGATGAATTAAGGATAATATTGTCATGGATATATTTGGCATTCCTACTCTAAAGATAATTTAGAAACACAAAACTAAAAGAGATGGGACAATAACTTTTCAATGAAAGGAAAGAAAATGCAATTACCTCATAGGGTTTATCCTTGTCTGTCATCTCCTTTAAATTTAAATAAAATAGTAGGCCTTCAGTTAGTTTGAAGCATTGTCTTGATAATTCATTAGGAAAATGAAGACAGATATTACTTCACCTTACTACTTAGTTATACTACTTAGTTATAACTTATTCACAACCTTGTTTTCCAGGTAAGAAAAATATGTCAAAGGAAAAAAAGATTTTTTCAAAAAAAAAATGAGTGATCCTTAGTTGGGTGTGGTGGTGCATGCCTGTAATTCCAATATTTGGGAGGATGAGACAGGAGGATTGCAGGTTCAAGACAAGTTTCAGCAACTTAGCAAGACCCTGTTTCAAAATAAAAATAAGACTGGAAGTATAGCTCAGAGGTAGAAGATCCTTGTTCAATTCTCTATAACACACACACACACACACACACACACACACACACACACACACATACACAGGCACACACCTACCTGTTTTTATTAACTCACAATTTTTTTTTCAGTACTGGGGATTGAACCCAGGAGCATTCCATCTCAGAGCCAGACCCCCACTCCTATTTTTTATGCTTTATTTGGAAACAGGGTCTCAGTGAATTGTGGAAGCCTTCATGAAGTAGCTGAGGCTGGCTGTGAACCTGCAATCCTCCTGTCTCAGCCTCCCAAGTACTGGGATTACAAGCCTGTGCCACCACGCCTGGCAACTCACAACTTTTTAAAATGTTCTTTATGACTTAACAGATATTATTGTTGCTGCTTCTCAAAGGTTAGTTTGGGGGTTTGAAAAAGAGATTTGACCTTAAAAAGTTTCACCTGTTAAATAATGAAGAAAAATATACAATTTCTGATTTTGGTATAGAACATTATTTTTAATAGCTCAAGTAACTAAAATACCTAAATTCAAGAACCTGGAACCTCACTTGTCTGTGCTACTCCATGACAAAGATATTCTACTCAAGTTAGAAAGTATGAGAGCAGACATTTTTATGACTGTAAATATTACAAGGTGAGCTGCCAAGCATGTGAGTTGAGTGTTTCTCTAAATTTCGTATATTTTCTACCCAGGGATTGATTCATGGCACACATGTGGCCTACAATCACATTTCTTCTCTTATTTCATCCAACAGGAAATTAATGGAGGCCTATTTATTTGAGAAGAAAAAAATCCAAGGCAAAAGTAAGATTACTTAGCAAGATGTTTCCCTGCACCAAAACAAAGCAAAACACTTCTGATATGTCATTCAAATAAATTGTCATTTATGCTGTTTATTCAACTTACTGCTACTTTGCTTTGGTAATGTTATTTATTTAGCACCTAATGTAGGCTTAATAAGGTTGGAAAATATACTCATCATCTTAATAAATACTGTCACACAGCACCATTTTCAGTTTTGTTTTGTTTTGTTTTGTTTACCATCACCCCACATGGTAGATAGCATCATTCCCATTGTAAACATATAACAGTTACATAGCATGACCAGGGGTCATCTCTTTTTCAAACCCCCAAACTAACCTTTGAGAAGCAGCAACAATAATATCTGTTAAGTCATAAAGGACATTTTAAAAAGTTGTAAGTTGCCAGGCATGGCGGCACAGGCTTGTAATCCCAGTACTTGGGAGGCTGAGACAGGAGGATTGCAGGTTCACATGCAATCACCTGGGGCCCTGCACTTGAAAGTGCCCAATGCTTGATTTAATTCTTTGATGCTGTCATCTTAAAATTCTGACTCAGTTTTGAACAAGAGCTCATTTTTCACAAGGGCTCCAAAAGTCAATTATTAGATGTCAGTATTATTTTTCCTCCACTCCTTTGGAATTGACATTTAGAAAATAAGCACACATGTAATCTCAGTACTTGGGAGGCTGAGACAGGAGAATTGCAGGTTTGAAGCCAACCTTAGCCACATAGCAAGACCCTGTTTCCAAAATAAATAAATAAATAAAATGGCTGGGGGTGTAGCTCAGAGGTAGAATTCCTAGTACCAAAATAATAATAATAATAATAATAATAATAATAATAAGAAGAAGAAGAAGAAGAAGAAGAAGAAGAAGAATCAAATGAAAATTTACAACCAGTTCCCTTCCATCCTCCTGACCCCACCAATTATCTTCTGAACCACACACTCAAGTACGAACTCACAAATGAAAGTAGTGTGTGCATGCTATCTGGGGTAGAATGACGCTCTATGAAATATGTATGGAATGAATGAAAATGTAAACAGTCATACTCCAGAAAGGAACAAAGTTCTTAAAAATAGTCCAACATCTCCTAAAATATATATATATATATATATATATATATATATATATATATATATATATTATGTTCTCCAACAAAAAACAAATGAAACCAATCTGTAAATCTGACTTTTATCAACTCTTCTATGTCTTGTGTTTGCCAACCCTATTTTCTCAATTTTCAAGTTATGCACTGGCCTTTTGGTGGGGCATGTTATGTTTTAGTAGAATTTTTATGAGGTTAAGTTGTGTTCTGTGTTAGGAAAATCATTAGAGATAATCACTGTAGCCCAACTTCTTTCCCAACATAGCCAGCTTTACAAAATATTCCCTTTTTTGGTTTCAAGGCTCTACTAACAGAAATTATTTTCATGTCACACACAACCTTCCTTCCTTCCTTCCTTCTTTCCTTCCTTCCTTCCTTCCCTCCCTCTGGCTTGTCCTCTCTCACATAGACTCACACACATACATACACACAGAGTTCACAAATAAGCTTTCAGTGCATTTTCTGTACATTTCTAGACTCTTACTGTCAATGGGAATTTGTGTCTGGAATTAGGGCCATCACCATGAATTCACAAGCAGCTTACAAGTTCTCTAAGTCAGCAACTATCAGATCTGTTGCAGAAATCCTAGCAGACGTGATTTCTGGAGGACAGCCAAGAAGGCTGGGAGTCTGTTGCGAGTCAGCCAGACTGTTTCCACTGAGCACATCTGACTCTACTCACACTTGAGACCGCATATCTCCCTCCACCAGGGCTTGTAACTTGCCAGCAGGAATAAACAGGACAGCATAGGCCTTGAGCCTGGGCCCAAGGGTTGTGGTTTCTGAACAGAATCAAATCATGGGCTTTGACTTTTCCTTCCTCCTGAGGAACAAAGATGATTCAGGCTGAAGCAACTGAGAAGTATGGAAATCATTAGCAGGCTAAACTACATGCAATAACCCAAGTATTAAGAAATATCAGTAAACAAAATCCAGAAGGTCCCTGGATTGAGGAACAGAGCCAAGAGGACTTTTAATCAACCCCTAATCC